>RJWM01050774.1:0-10650 GCA_004363535.1 Dasyprocta punctata
TAACTAAAAAGAACACTGCTGAATGTATTCGTTATTGAGAAAGAACAATTAATACTCATATGATTAGATCAATCTAGCATGTCTATATCTGATAATGTAAGAAACCATTTTAAAGATAACGATGCGCAATATTGCAACCATTGTCAAGTTTCTATCTACCGGTTGTGTAAACCTGCAATGTTGTGTATTTACTCTAGTCATTTGCTTGTCTCTTTTGCTTGTTGTTTTTACTATATATGTCGTCTTTTTTTGTTGTTGTTGTTGTTTTTGTTTGTTTTGTTTTTCTTCGCTCAAATAAAATTAAAAAAAAAAGAAAGAAGAAAGAGAATTGCAAACACCATTTTTATCAAGCTATCAGTTGAACTTTAAATACAGTTTAAAATATATAAATATCAGGAAAAGTGGATTGGCATCATAGAATAAGGCATTGAAGTTATATTTTAAATATTTTTACTGAAAGATAAATAAAATTTTTTGTGAATTTTTATTTTGAGATATTTTTTGAGCCCTGAAATACTATCTCGACATTGGAAGTAGCAAAGGAAAGCTTTATAATTTTACCTCGGTTCTAATATTATATTAAACACTGATTTTGGACTGTATATTAAATAAAAATACTTTGTCTTTTTTAAACATTAAAATTTATTATCTTATTTTAATTTTCATTGGAAAAAGTGCTATCAGATGTTTTCGCTTAAGTTCAAGGATGTATGTGTATAACTCAGGTCCATGTGGCTTGCATTTTTCACACTGCCTGCTGTTCCGGGAGCAGCTGCTGTACGGCATTAGTCCTCTTTAAAGGAATGAGCTCTCATTGCTCCCAGCTGAAGCTCAAACAGCACAACCAGCCTTGCTGCTTGAAACTGGTTTGTTTTGTTGTTGAGTGTTAGGGTGGAAATTGCAACAGATTGAGTTGGAGGCTTTTGTTTTGTTTTGATACTGACATGCAAATCCAAACTGCTCTTTTTTAGAAGGCAGAGGGAAGACAATTTTGAAAATAAATAATAAGAAATAATAAAAGAAGCAGAAAATTAAGACACCTTTTATTTGTTTGGCAGGATGAAACTTTTATCATACAGAATCCACTCATATCAAAAGTACATACTTGCAGGCTTTTAAATACATTTTCTCTCAAATATCATTAATCCTCTATAACAAATTTGACTGTAGCTGCTTGAATTTTGAAGTCTTGTGACAGTAAACCTGATCCCCTTCCAACAGAGCTCTACATAACCATGGATCAATGTTTTTTATGAAACCAAGATATAACAGAGAAAAGAACAAGTTAATTTTGTAGATGTAAGAATTTGTAATATAAAACAAATGTTTCAAATGCTCCAATTAATCCACTTAAATTGGAAACCAAAGGTACATTTACCAATTAGGCCAAGTTTATAATTTGATGTGCTGTAAACCTGCCTCAGGCCTGCAGGCCTTTTTGGCCGTTTAGCCAGGCTGGAGCTCTCCAGGCACACACTCCTGCAGGCACCACCAGCACACAGAATCTATGCTGATGTCCATTGTTGCTGAAATTTAGTTTTGTTTTTAGACTGAATAGACTTTCCCATTTGAGGCCATTTAAGATATTTTATAATTTGTCTGGGGCAGTCTCTGCCGACCAAGAACAACACTTTGAAATAGTTACTAAAAGAATGTTTTAACTCCCTCACATAAATAGCTGGAAGCAACTGTTACACTGTTTTCAAAGTAGTCTTTGTTTCTGGGTCCTGTTGTGGCCCATCCTTATCAACAGGGACAGCCTGTCCAGCTGGGTATTTAATTCCCTGTATTACTCACCTACTTCCGGTTCTTATGGAAGATCAGATGGGGTCGCCAAATGTAGTTCCCGAGTCAGTACTGGGGATCCCAGATCAATATGGGTACCTAGCTTCCCAGTACATATTGGGGCTATCCAATCAATATGGGGAATGTAGTTTTTTAATTAATATTGGTTCTGTTCTCTGATAAAGACTCTTGCTTTGAGGAAAGGAGACTCGTGACCTAGACACACACGAGGTGCGGGTTTATTGATCACACTCTTCATTAAAGGTTTACACCGTCTTAAATGTTTAAGGACATCAAAGTTGTTCTGTACTAATTGAGCACAAAAGGCATTCTGTGAGCAAGGAATTGAAAAGATAATTTAAGGAAAGTATATGTTTCACTTGAGCGGATATTACTGTCTGCAACTTGAGAAACAGCACTGAAAATGTCTCCCTCATCCTGCAGGTGGGAGCCACGGCCTCTCTCCAGGGCCTGCTTTGCCTCATCTTCAGAGCCTTAATAGCAGCTGACTCTTCCGGAGACCCCGCAGGAGAGGTCTCATTACAGCTTGGAAACAGAGCACTTCATTCATGCATTTTCAGTGCCGACTCCCACATGTCTAATTTTTCTGTCATTATGGATGGGTGGACCTATATTAACTAAAAGAAATTCTATTCATTGGTGTTTAAAAGGCCTTATGTTAGTCTAGCATGAACTTCTTCAGTTTTACTCTTAATTCTGTCATAGTGCAAGTTATCTCAGAGAGCTTTCTTGCTGTCTGTCTGGTAAAATGCTGGCTATAAGAGCATCTGGTATACCTCATGTATGCCCTCCAAATTCTCATAATTTTCCAAAAGCCAACGAAGTGCCAAATGGTACTTTTGATAAACACATATGAGTGATTGCTTCCTTAGGTGCATTTCTGAATGTGATCACTGAAAATGACTAATAATTCTTCCTGTATAACAAAAGAGAATTATGGGATGTATTAATATTTTTAATGACACTTAGGGTCATGTATGGAACAAATAAAAACTATTCCAAGCATAAAATGTTTCTCATCTGGTTAAAACAACAACAACAACAGCAGCAACAAAAACTGCTCATGTGCAGTACACATTAAAACTCATAGAAAAACACATAGAATCTGTAAAACTCATTTCAGTTTGCATTTGGAGAATTAAGGAAAAATTTTCTAGTGTCACAATTCATTCAGTGATGTGATAAACTCCAAATAGCTGTATAAATGCATGCTTGCCCGTACAAGCATATATCTTAATGCATACTTTCTGTATAAGTGGGAATTGCAGACAAAAAGGTTTAGAGATTTCCTAATTACCCAGTTTGCACTGATGCAGTTTTACTAAGTTTTAATCCAGGGGTCATTTTATTCGAGAACTGTAGATAGCATCAAGAGTTCTCACCTTATGCCTGCCAGTAAGAATTTCCATCATTTTTTATAACAATGAGTGCTACTAATCATTAATCCAGCCTACAGTGTAAGAAGGAAATGGACATCAACACTTCCAAGTGTACAAGTTGACTGAGGTCCACACAGGTGCACTGAGGAAGCCAAATCCAATTGCACTGAACAACAATGTTCTGGGAGCTCCTGCTGAGGCTCTGGGGCCCTGCCAATGTTTAACACTATTTACCTAAACCATGTACATGGAATGATGTAACAATTGTCACATACTCACATGAACCACTCTCTAAGGATTGCAGTTGGAAAATAAAATTGGTACAGAAGTCTTTAAAAGAAGAAACACCGGTGAGATGGTATCACTATAAAAGTTTGGTTCCTGTACATTTGGACCTACACGTATGGGGAAAGAGCTACTGGAGGAACTGGCCATCTAATGACACTGTGGACACAGAGAGTATGTGCTATTACTGTGAATATCATGACCGTTGTCTCTTCTCTTCCTTCTACTTTCTTCCTTTGCAATTCTTTAATAACTTATTTCACAGATTTAATGAAATGAGTTGGGCACAAAAGTATCTGCAGTTGTTGTTATAAATTAATGCATTTAATATGAGTCAATCATCACTCAAAGAAATTATTTCATGAAACTGAATTGTTCATCAAAGGTACAGAAGCACTTCAACTTCTTCCCATGAATTAAAAATGTAAAGCAGTGAGTATGTAAGCTGCCACCAACTTGATTATATCAAAAAGTCTGACAGTGCAGATGGGCAAAGGGATTCAAAACTGAAGAGCTGTTTGTAATCACTATCAAATGAGAAATGTAAAATCCGGAAAACTCTTACGCATTCTATATAAATGTCTGAGACTTTTAATTAGGAGGCTGCATTTATGACTTCCCCTGAGAAGGAAAATTAATGTTTAAGACAAAAAAGAAGATATATAAATATAAAAGCACATTAATTGCAATATTTTACATTTTAATTCTTTGAAAGAATCTTTTTTTAAAAAGCGATTCTTGTCGGTAAAGCATGAGATTGCAACTTCCTTCTCAATAGTCTATTTCTTTTAGCTGAACATGAGCTAAAAGTGGTAATTATGAATAATAATTATGAATAATAATTTGATGAATAACTTTAGAAATGAATCAACATGTAAACAAGTGATGCAATGAGTAATTTATTTAAATTTTATTTAATGCATTTCCATTTTTAAACTCTCCAAAGTAAAACGAGGAAAAATTTCCTTTTGTTGAAAAAGGTCTGGATTTTGTATTTATTTTATAATAAATGAAATGTCGTTCCCTTTGAGATGAAAGGACAATATTCATTTGATGATTCTAAATGAAAGATACGATTTTAAATTCATTTCAACCGAAGAAAGAGATTAAATTATAATTTAAAGGGACCAATTGAAAACCTTAGGTTGCAATTGGCACGTGAAGGAATTTGTTATTATAAACATGAAATTTAGTCACTTTGAGATGAGAGATTAGTCTTACACTTTCTAAGAAACACTTATTATACCACATAATCAACTAATTAAAGTTTCACTTTTAGTATCTTTCTTTTTTTCATACCTGGGATCGAACTCACGGCCTTGTCCTTACCAGACAAGCGCTTGAGTCACTGAGCTAAATGCCTGACCACAGTGTCTATCACTTTAATTGGCTAAGGCTTTTGGATATGTTTGCACAGACAAACACACGATCATAATGTTTCACAGGAGTAAGTGGGTTTGACTAAACGAACAGCAAAGTTTTAAAATACAAAACCATGTGATTTAGGAGGTAGGTTATTTTTTCATATACAAAGTCATGCTTTCACAAAATAAATATCAAAAATTTAAAAATGGAAGAAAGGGACCAATGTCTCAAATATTCACTGACAGCAACTTATAGAAATCTGAAGATATTTATCGATTTAATTTATGTACAAATAATTGAGGTCTTGGTCTTGCAGAAAGGAGTTAATTATTTTGGAACACTTCGAATGAGTAAATATAAAGTAGAGGAAATACAGATAGCACTTACCTTCACAGGTGGAGCGACTCCTTTTGACAAAATTAACCATGTGATTTGTTTAAATTAAATGGATAGAAGCAGACTACTTATGGATGGTGAGTGATTATTTAATTCACAAAATAAATTGATGTGCTTTGTTTCTCAAAATAAAGACTTTCAATATGTGTATTTTGCCAAATTACCGAGGCAATTTAATCTTCAAGAGAAAAGCATTCATGCAGATTTAATTGGATATATTTAAATTGTTTATATGCCATAAAATTATTACTCACTTACAATAGAAAGGTAAATGTTTGTATATTTGTCATTTATATCCAAATATTAATGATGCCTGATCTAACTCCATCTAGCTCGGCTTTTTTCCTCATTATGTTTTGCATATGCTGGGTGTGGTTAATGCACACAGTTTTTTCATTTCTGACAGGCCATAGTAACTTCACAGAAAATCTGCAAATTTCACTTCTAAGCCACAGAGTAAGTTATAGATTTTACTTGTGGAGTGGCATGAGTACAATCACGCTAATGGCAACACTGTTTGAGGGAAACAGACTTCAAATGTATTAGAAAGTGTCTTAATTAAAGTTAAGAAAAGACAGCATGTCTAAGCTTCAATATATTCTAATTGTATACCTACAGAGATTTTTTTCTTGCAATTCCATAAACACATATATATCCTATACACAGATCTTCAGAATAGTCATTCAGATATTTCATAGGAAGAAAACATATCGAATCATAAAATTTTAGTATACGTGAGTGAAGGCTTTTTGAAGGGTAATTTTTTGCCATGATTTGAGTTCTCTAAGGATAAAAATATTATTGTAGTACTTTTCTTAATTCTTGCAGGATTGGAATTCAGGCTTCATGGTGCAATCTCTCACTCTAATAAAAGTATGGAAATATATAGCATTAATCTAATTCATTAAAGCTGTTCAGCAGACAAATAATAGTGTTTTCTCTATTAATTAAACAAATTGCTATTTTTTGAGCAAAGAGATAAAATATGGTGCTTTAATTCACTGGCCAGTTTCCATCCTCCAAAAACCATCTCTAAGTTGACCAAGTCTGACTCCTTTCTCCTGTCCGTGTGCAAATTCTTACTCATCACAGAATCACTGAAGTTTATTAGAATATTTTAATCAGGCATTCTACTGAACAATGTTAGTCTATTTTAGTAGGATTAAAATTCCATGAGATTCAGAGATGGTTGCTTATTTTACTACTCTCAAACTCCTGTAATAGCATTAGATAAATAGGCATTGTAATAAAAATGACAGGATAAATTCAAAGAGCAAAAAGAGTACAATAACTTCAATCATTATTCTTTTTGTAAGGGAAGCACATTTACCTTGGCTGAGTAAAGTTTGAAGTTAGCTAATAGTGACTGAACATAGCAGGTCCCAGGACTCCTGTCTCCCTAACATATGCTTCAGAAGGCGCTTGGGGGAAGCCCGTTGGTAAATTACTCTTTCTTAATAACATGGTAGACGCATGCTCTATGTTCCTGGTATAACAACACTTAAAAGATGTACATAGTAAAATTCAAATTACATCATCAGTGAAAAATTACAAGGGAAGGAATTTCTAACTCACTCATCAAATAGAACACATGAGGACATTCTGTTGGATACAGAGTCACTGCATTGAGCAGAGGGCAGCAGATACCTGAGCACCACCGGAGGTGCAGCGGGTTAGGATGGAGCTCTGAGAAGACACTGCTCTGACTACACAGGGGCCAAATTCCACTCTCAGCACCTTTGAAACATCAGAGTTGAAGAATGAATTGTGTGTACACAGCGTGCCACAGTAGGATGTGCCCTGAGAATGCAGGAGAAGAGCAAGCGGGACAGCAGTGCTTCTGACAATGAGGATGGGAGATGTCAGTAGTGTTTTTGATGTTCTGAGTAATTCCACTCCTTAGCATTCATAGCATCTCTTCTAATCCTAACTTGATGCTGACAGAGAAAGAGCAAGGCACACACGTACACAGACACAGACACACAGACACACACACAGGGAATACAGAGAGAAAGACAGAGACAGAGATAGCAGAGAGAGAGAGACAGAGAGAAGACAGACAGAGTCAGAGTCAGAGTATGACGGCAATGTTTCTCTCAATGAGAGAGATTTACACTCTGGTGGGAACTAGGAGTTTAAATGAGACAAACTATGTTTTTAATAATGTGAATTGTATTTTTCTTCCTGTTTCAGAAAAATAAAACATACTTTTATTGCCCATAAAAATATCAAGAGACACCTTTGTAGTAATTGTGAACAATTTATAACCTTTGCACCTAACATTAGAGAGTAAAGATACTCTATATAAGACCATTATAATGATGTTGCAATTTACTAAATGTTAAAATATAAATATATTAGATATGTGTCAAGAACGTCAATAAACTTTAGACGAAAGAGGTGGCATAAATGTTAGTGGAGGTGGAAATCATACACATAGCAAAAATTACAACAAACATTAGCTCAGGTTGAAGGAGTATATCATTCAGACTAGGGCAGAATCATCCTACAGTATGAGGAGATTCAGGCACCCAGCATCCCTGTAACCTATGGTCAGGAGTTTAAGAGTTAAGAAGGAATTTTTCATACTGATTTTTCATGTGTTCAGCACTTCTGTCTTTTCTTCTCAGGTATAAGAGAAAATGCACAAAGATGTCCAACGCCACCATGATGATGGACTTTCTCCTCATGGAGTTTTCTGACCTGCGGGATCTACAGGTTTTCTATGCCATGTTCTTCTTTCTGATTTATCTGGTCGCTGTAATGGGAAACCTTGTCATTGCAGTGGTCACCACTCTTGACCAGAGCCTTCACACACCCATGTACTTCTTCCTCAGAAACCTGTCCATCCTGGACTCCTGCTACATTTCCGTCACGGTCCCTAACTCCTGCATTAACTCCCTGCTGGGCAGCAGCTCCATTTCAAAGGCAGGATGTGCAGCTCAGGTCTTCCTTGTGCTTTTCTCCGCCTATGTGGAGCTGCTGTTTCTCACCATCATGGCTCATGACCGCTTTGCAGCCATCTGCAAGCCCCTCCATTACACTTCAATAATGAACCCTCGCGTATGTATCCACTCCACGCTGGCCTCGCTGCTCAGTGGCCTCGTCTATGCAGCCCTGCACACCGCCAACACCTTCCGGCTGTCCTTCTGCCACTCGCATGCTGTCCAGCAGCTCTTCTGTGAAATCCCCTCTCTGCTGGCGCTGTCTTGCTCTGACACCTTCAGCAACTTGATCACCATTCTTATCTCCAGTCTGGTGGTTGCTGGTGGCTGTTTCATTGTCATCATCAAGTCCTATATTCACATCTTTTCTACTGTGCTCAGGTTACCAGTGGGAGCAGACAGGAAAAAGGCCTTTTCCACCTGTGTGCCGCACATCCTCGTGGTGTCAGTTTTCCTCATCACATGCGCTTATGTCTATCTGAGACCCTCTGTCACATCAGCCAGCATCTGGGACATGGTCCTATCTATGTTCTATTCTGTAATTCCCCCACTCTTCAACCCTATTATCTACAGTTTCAGAAATGATCAGATAAAGTGCGCCATCAGGAAATGCACGAGAAGAATGTTGTTCTCAGGAAATGTACGGAGAATTAAGGAGACTTTACCTATCCAGCTTAGTCATAGTCATGCTGTTGGCAATCAATGCAGATAAGTGATTAAAATTATTCCATATCACTTGTGTGAATTTAATTCATGGAACTTTTAAACATGTTGTATGTCAATATCCTTTCTTTCTGAAGTATTTGAATAAATTTCATAAGCAATAGCTAAAACACCTGGGTGATACAGAGGAAGTCCAAATTGTTTTGATTTATGAGTGAAATGTCCCCCTAGAAGTCTTCTGTGATCACAAATGTGGCTTCCAGAATGTGAGAAGATTATTGCAACACTACAATAACCAGAGAGTTAAAAATATACAGAAGCATATTTTTTGCTGTGACACTTTCAGGAACTGGATCTGGTGGTTGGTGGTAGCTGTTTCATTTTTTCATTAAGTTTTATATTCTCATTTTTTCTACTGTTTTCATGTTTCCTTTGGGGAAAGATAACAAAAAGCACCTTTTCTACCTGTGTCCCATAGGTTTGAAATATGAAGCATGTTTGTAGATTGTTCACAGAATATATGGAGGGCACCATCCCTTACTTAAGTAGAGACTCAATGAAAGAAAGGTAAGTAGCAAGGCATGTAATGCAGAGAAATGTCTAAAATCCACATTATGAAACGTTGCAAAGAAATATATTCAAAATGTTATTGAAAAATTTGTCCTTTACTTTTATTTAGTTACTTATTCTAATGGACAAAATTGTATATAATTATCATGTGCAGCATATTGTACTAAAGTGTGCGTATATTTCAAATGAAGATGTTACTGTGAAAAATTGGTCATGGAGCTAATAAACTGAAGTAAAGGAACAGACATTAATGCTTCATAGTGTACCAAGGAGAGTGCCAAGGCTGCTGTTTTTGACAAAGTGTCTGCAAAGCCTCCTCTCTGTGTTCCCTTGACCCCCACACAGCCCCAGGGAACCTGGACACCAGATATGAGGGTTCCTCACCTCTGCCCTCTCCTCAGAGAGGTGAGTTCCTGGGAAGCCTCTCCATGCACCCAAACAAAGTATTGTTACTTTCCTCAGATTCTCACTCATTTACATACTTATCTAATGAAAAACAAAACACAAGTAACTTACCACACAAGGCAAATTATTAAATAAGTATTTTATTATGATCCTTACTATAATTACATTCGTTTACTGCACCAAATTGTTTGAGCTATTCACACAATTGTGTTTTATGCTCCATAAAGCACCATACATTGCAAAATAAAAACAGCTTCACATTGCTGTCAGGGTTCTCAATGCCAGGTGGTTTTTATGTTGAGAGACATGGTGTTCTATGGAGTATAATTGATGATGTGGATTATTACTGACCATTGAAAACTATAACGTTTTTAAGCCACAGAAAATTTTATATTAAAATATGTGTACTAATTTTCTAATTGCTGTGAAAAAACACCCAGCACCTACAAGTAAAGGGAGTAAATGTTTATTTCGCTTTCAGTTTGTAGAATTTTCAGTCCATAATCTGCTGGTTCCTATGCAGTGTGGCACAGCATACAGGGATCACAGAGGGGAAACAGTTTATGGTAGGCAAAGGTAGCAAAGAAACCCAGCACAATCACACATCTTTCTATCTCTTATGCCTTATCCAGGTTACTTAGTTCAGATGGCACTCACAGCATTAATACTGATGTTCTTGATAGTAGCATTTCACTATGAATAAATTCTAGCTTCATGCACTAGATCTAGCCACCTCTGAAAAGCTCCACCTATGCCTGCATGAGTCTTTAGGGGGACATCTAAAAACAAGTTATAATATTTCACCCCTGACCTATGAAGACTCATGCACATACCTT
>RJWM01050775.1:0-10633 GCA_004363535.1 Dasyprocta punctata
CTGATGGCCAACCTCTTGATAGATGACCCTTGCCACCTTTGTGGTGGGCTTCTGTACCACCATCATCATCTCCCCAGTCAATGTGGTCAAGACAAGATACATGAACTCTGCCTTGGGCCAGTACAGCAGCACTGGCCACCATGTCCTTACCATGCTCCAGAAGGAGGGGCCCTGAGCCTTCTATGAAAGGTTCATGCCCTCATTTCCCTGCTTGGGGTCCTGGAGCATGGAGATGTTTGTCACTTATGAGCAGCTGAAAGGGGCCCTCATGGCTGCCTGCACCTGCTGGGAGGCTCCTTTTTAAGCCTGTCCTGCTGCTGACCTGACCACCTCTGGTTCTAGCTTCACCTCCAGGCAAGCTGTGCTTCCCTATTCCTCCTTCCCCCTTCCTTCTTCACACGACCTCCTTTTCTTCCCATATCTCCCTCCCATCCCCTCCTCTTCTCCCCACTGGTTCAGTGCTGGTGGACCTGACCCTGTTTGACAGTGAGGAAGTCTCGCCCAAGCCAGGACCTCAAACCCTCTGTCTCTTGAAAAGTTCAGACAAAATCATCCTGACCTCTAGCTCAGCGAACCTGTCACCCATAAAGCAAGCTCAACCATGGAAAAAAATAAAATACAATTGTTGGGAGCCGTTGAAGCTGGAAAATGACCCAGACATGACCTTACCAAGTAACAAAGAGTACCTGGGTCAACCACGTGAAAAAACACTCCCACAACCCAGCAAAACAGGAGGCTCCTAAACATTCCAGGCCTGGGTTGCTAGGCAGAGGGGCTGAAATTGACGTCATCCTTCCCTGTGTATAAATACACCCACAACATTGGTTGAGCAGTTCCTTTCCTCCCATTAGGAGGATAAGGGCTCCACCTGACTCCAGCTTTCTCTCTGTCTTTATTTTCTTAGCCTCTCGCGGTCCTTCACCCCAAGAACCTTAGGAGCCGCATGGGTCGTGGCATACAATAAAATTTAAACATCTGGGAAATGAACCAAAACAAATCCTTATACCTGCCCTAGAGGAAGAAAAAGAAGGAAGCGGGAAAGGAAGGCAGGCCCAGAAACTGGCTGTTTAACTTTCTTGTTTGTTTTTTGTTTTTCGCTGGGTAGTTCAAGCTGGCCTTGAATTTATTATGTAGCCTGGGTTGGCCTCGAACTCTCAGTGATCCTCCTGCCTCAGCTTCCAGAGTGCTGGCATTACAGGCATACACCACTACCACCACCACACATACACACACACACACAAATCTCCAACAAAATTAATTAAGTGACTAGCTTTGTTCAATATCTCATGAAGTTAGCCGGGCGTGGTGGTACACGCCTTTAATCCCAGCACTCGGGAGGCTGAGGTAGGAGGAGCGTTGTGAGTTCGAGGCCGGCTTGGGCTACAACGCAAGCACAAGGCCGGCCTGAGCTACATAGTGTGACCCTGCCTCAAAAAAATAGGGCCAGGAGTTCAGCTCAGTGGCTTAAGCACCTGCCCTGGCAGGTGTGAGGTTGTGAGTTTGATCCCTGGTGCCGCCAAAAAATAAATAAATAAATAAAATATCTCAGTAAGTTGTCATAAATAATTTAAGCATAGTTGTCAAACAAAGAAAATTGTTAAAATTTACATAAATGGAAATGGAATAAAAATTTAAAAATGAACTTTTCAAAATGACTTTTTATTTTTTTTCTGGACAAGGAGTCTTGCAGTGTTGCCCAGACTAAAGACACGACTGAAACTACTGGTCCATGCAACTACTGCCAACTTGATTCTATTTCATAAAATACATCTACTTAAAAGTAATTGACAAACTGGGCGTGGTGGCGCATGCCTTTAATCCCAGCACTCGGGAGGCTGAGGTAGGAGGAGCGCTGTGAGTTCGAGGCCAGCTTGGGCTACAACACGAGCACAAGGCCGACCTGAGCTACATAGTGCAACCCTGCCTCAAAAAAACTGGGGCCAGGAGTTTGGCTCAGTGTCTTAAGCACCTGTCTGACAGACAGGAGGTTGTGAGTTCAATCCCTGGTGCTGTAAAAAATAAATAAATAAATAATTTTTTAAAAAAAGTAATTTACAGCTGGGAACAGTGGTGCATGCCTATAATCTCAGTTATTCAAGAAGCTAAGGCAAGAGGATAACAAGTTGGAGGCCAAACTAGGGAACTTAGCACAATTCTGTCTCAAAACAAACAAACAAACAAAAGTCTGGGGCTACAGTCAGTGCTCTCTGTCTGGGTTCAGTCTCTAGTACTGAAAAAAAAAGTTTCCAAAATCTCTGCAGTGACTTAAAACCTTAAAGTTATACCAGGCTAAATTAGATGGTAGATACTCGTTGAATATCTAGATCATTTTCAAATAAGATGCAATACATTAATAGTTGCTAAACATAAGATTAAACTTACCTATTTCTAGCTTATTACAGAAGAACAAAAGGTCTGCTAATAAACATGTCCTAGCCAGGTGTGGTGGCACACAGCTGTAATCCTAGCACTTGGGAGACTGAGGCACGAGGATTGCTGCCGGTTTGAGGACAGCCTGGGCTACATAGTGAATTCATGGTCAGCCTGAAAAACATAACAAGATCCTGTTTCAAAAAAACAAATGAAGAGTGAGAGAGAGAGACTATATGATGATCAATCACTATTCTTATTATATAGTATTATATAATCAGGCCAAATAAATTAGTCTTACTAACAAATAAATTACTCTTACTTTATTGTTGGTGAAAAATGAAATTAATGTGCAGGAAAATCCTGGGTTTCAATAAAAACTATACATGATATGTTGAAAGTAGATGTCAAACAATGCCATGTTCATTGACTTTAAGCTTTTTCCTCTTGATACACTCACTCTTGCACTTTTGTACAGTCCATCAGTAAACGATATTTCCAAGTTTTCTCCCAATTTCTTGACTTGGAATCACTAAAAATGACAACTATTGTGTCGGGGGTTGACACATTCAGTGTTAATGTCTCGGGGACCTAGGTTTGAACATAGTGCTGTAAAAAACAAAACAAAAACCTAAAACTACTATTGAGACACAGTGGTGAATCCTTATAGTCCCAGGTATTCAGGAGACTTGGAAAGAAGGATCAGTGGAGACCAACCTGGACAAGTTAGTGACTTAGTAAGACCTTGTCTCAAAATAATAAAAATAAAAAATAAAATGTCTGGGAATATAGTTCAGTACAAGCCCCAGGTTCAATAGACAGTACCACAAATACCCTTGAAACAAAAACTTCCATTTTCCTAAATTCCTAGCAAGTTAAAGCTGGACAACTTGATGTAAATGTCAGAGAAATCTCCACAACAGGTCATATTTGCACATCCTTCATGCCTGTTACTATAAAAGCCACTTGAAAAGTTCACTGGAACACCCAATGACATCACCAGAGACACCCATACTACAAACTGGGAAATCTACTCACCACCAGCTAGAAATGCTTCAGACCTAAATGTTCTCAATTGAATGTACTCTGGAATCAAAACTGGGTTGATATTGGCTCTTAGCACTAAATTTGTTTCTCTTTTGTTTCCGTAAAATGTCTCTCGTTAAATACTTGATTTTTTCCACACCATTTAGAGGCCTAACTTAGATAAGAGCCCACCTGCAGCATCACCTTCTACAATGAGAATCAAGTACTTAACTGTAGTGAACTATTCTCATGACCAAAGTCAACCTACATGAGAAAGCAGTCCATATACATAGATTTGCTCTTCTCTGGATTTTTTTTTTTTTTTTTTTTGAGACAGGATCTTGCTATGCAGTTCAGGCTGGCCTTGGGCTCACTTTGCAGCCCAGGCTGGTCTCTAACTTGCGTTAGCCTCCTCAGTGCTGGGATTATAGGAGTGCACCACCATGCCCAGCTAGAATTTTCTATGTAATATTTTCAGACCATAATTGATCTGAGGTAACTGCAACCATAGAGGCGGAGCTGTGAATAAATGGGGATTACTGTGCAAATAACTGACTCTAAACTTGAATTCACTATGTAGCCCAGCTGGGCCTCGAACTCATGGCAATCCTCCTGTCTCAGCCTCCCAAGTGCTGAGACTATAAGTTCCATACCCAGCTAACATTTTTAGCATTTCTTTTCGAGGGCTTCTGTGCCATGTAAAACTTGTGTTACATAAACTTAAGTGCTAAAAAGCTGGACGTGGTGGAGCACACCTTTAATCCCAACACTCGGGAGGCTGAGGGAGGTGGAGCGTTGTGAGTTAGAGGCCGGCTTGGGCTACAACATGAGCGCAAGGTCAGCAG
Source organism: Dasyprocta punctata (assembly GCA_004363535.1). Taxonomy (NCBI): domain Eukaryota; kingdom Metazoa; phylum Chordata; class Mammalia; order Rodentia; family Dasyproctidae; genus Dasyprocta; species Dasyprocta punctata. The sequence goes on from RJWM01050775.1 coordinate 4,242, forward strand.
CTTAAGCGCCTACGTGGTAGGCGCGAGGTTGTGAGTTCAAACTCTGGTGCCACAAAAAAATAAAATTAAAAAAAAATAACTTAAGTGCTTGGGCCTTGCTAGTCATTCTGTCAATTTAATTCTTTGGCTCAGCCAGGACTGTGAGGATGGACTAGTTGTGCCACCCCATAGGGATAAAACTAGAATTCCCAGGCGGGGATTTAGCTCAGGGGCATAAGCACCTGCCTGGTAAGCTTGAGGTCGAGTTCAATGCTCAGTACCAAAAAAAAAAGGAATTCCCCATAGATCTGCAGCAGTAATCTAGGCAATGCACTGGGCGGGTGGGGGATGGGGGGTGGGGGCATCCGCATCCACCTCCCCGACCACTCTCCCCTTCCCCCGCCAAGCCAAACTCCTTGGTCTGGTCACAGTCACTCCAGCCCTTTGTTACCCTTCCAGCATCACGGTCTTCATCACGTGCTAGCTCTCAGTCCTTTGTCTCCACCTGCTCTGTCCACTCCATCCAGCTCTCTGCTGCCTGAAAGCACTTGAGATGCTTCCTCTGGAGCTCCCACTCAGAAGTCTCAGTCGAGTGTGGTGGTGGATGCCTGTAGTGCCAGCACTTGGGAGGCTGAGTCAGGAGGATCGCCTAACCAGCTTGGGCTACAAGGTGTGTGCAAGGCCAGCCTGACCTGCATAGTGAAACTTTGTCTCAAAAAAAAAAAAATCTCAAAGAAGGCAGGACTAAACCTTTGTTCCCTGCTAACGTTTCTCAGTCTCACCTCCTGAACTAAGTCTGGTGGTCCACGCCCCACGATCACCCACGAGGCAGGTTACCTAGGAGTTTAAAATTTTACCAGCCAGCTATGCAAACATTAACGCATAAAAGATTACCCAGAGCCTTTGTACATCATTGCATGAGCCTACGCTCTCAAAGTCCTTTCATGTTGACCCTGGTAACATCCTACATCCTGTAAAGTTCAGTAGCGAGACTGAAAACATATAGCGTTTGGTGGCGTAACCAACTGTAAGTTGTCCCTGTCCCATAACCATAGTTCCTTCTTGGACCCTGGCCCAGCCCCCACTCTTCCAGTTAACAGAGTCTGGAAAGTTCCTTCCCAGTCAATACTCCCCGCCAAAATGACAACCAATCAGAAGGATCATTTCACGAGTGAACGTGACCCATCAAGATCGGGATTTTAGCCTGGAGCCCGCCCCATAGCTGTCGGAGCCAATGGCAGTTGCGTGGGTGATGAGCCAATCAAGACGTGGCTTACTGCGTGGTGGCCGGCGGTTGAACACAGTGTGTGCTCGAGAGGAGGCGAGAGCTGTGTGCAGGCGACTGGAACCGTCATGGTGAGCTAAGAATAATGGGGCTAAGACGGTGGGGAGGCCCACTGTGAGCCCCGGGACATCGGTGAAGCCGTATTGGGTTGGCTATGGCAGGTGGTGTGAGGATCTTGTAAGGACGGTGGAATATAGTACATAGTGGAAAATCTCACTACCTCCATTAGGGACTGGCTTTGGTTTGGTTTAGTTTGGGTTCTTTTGGAGACAGTCTCGCTGTGTAGTTTATGGGCTGGCCTCGATCTCGTGGTAATCTTCCTGCAGTCTCTCAGTACTGCTAGTACAGGCGGCGTGTGCCACCCCGCCCGGCGAGGTTGTTCTGTTGTTGCTGTTGTTTTATACTTGCAGTATGTTCTTTGGTTCTAAGCAAGACCAATCAAACGGGAATAGATATATTCATTCTCCCTGCCCGTGTTTGCAGTTTGCATTTCACTGTAAAAAGAAGCCCTACTGGGCTTCCTGGCGTAGTGCCCGTAGTCCTGCTGTTCAGGGGGCTGGTGCTAGAAGGTGATAGCAAGACCCTGAAAGAAAAAAGAAAAGAAAAAAAGGAACAAAAGGGGAAGGGAGGGGTGGGGTGGGGGTGGGGGATTCAGTAACCTTCAGTTATGCGTAGGAAGATCCACATTATTTGCAGCCGCGTAGTGTTCTACTGGGTGCCTGCACCTTACTGTACTTTAGCCAACTAATCCTTTGCTTAACTGGGTGCTTGGGTGGTTTATAATTGTTTATATGGAAACCAGCAGTGAGTAACCTATTTGCTGGTGTTAGGTGTATGTGTGGGATTTTAGAAATCGATGTCTGTGATTTTGTAGATATAGTCAGATTGCTTTTCATCACCAATAAATGAGAATTCCTATTCTCCCTAGGAAGGGCAGGCTTTTGCCTTTAATTTGTTCCTTTTTTATATCCCCAGATCATGTATGCCTTCTAGGTAATTGTTGAACCAGTACATCAATAGTCCACATATCAGTGAAACCAATCTAATACCTCTCTTTATACATATCAACTATAAATAGCATAAAGACAATTTTATGTGGAGAGGCCAGAAAGAGCCTTTTACAAGGCTTCACATTTGTCTCCCTCCCTCCCTCTCTCACTCTCTCTCTCTCTCTGTCATAGCGAGATTGCACAGGACCATCACACTAATCTACATCCCCAGCCCATTATTCATTTATTTACTTTGGGTTTTTGAGACAAAGTCCTACTATATAGTTGAGGTTGGCCTTGAACTCACTACAGTATGGATCCCAGGCTGGCCATAGATTTGTAGTCATTGTCCTGCCTCAGCTGCAGAGTACTGGGATTACAGGTGTGTGGCACCATCCCTGGCTCCATGTTTTATTGTTCACTTTGAGACATGGTCTCTCTAAGCTATGCAGGCTGGGCTTAAACTTGTAGTCCTACCTCAGCCTTCTGGAGTTCTGGGATTACAGTCACAGGCCACCACATCCAGCCTCCAGTCCAAATTTCAGTAGTGCTCAGTTAACTGAGGTGAAGAGCTGGTCATTTTAACCTTAATTTCTCCCTTGAAACTGAAATTAATAGTCTGACAGTTTCCAAAATTTATAAAATGTTTTTTTTTGTTTTGTTTTGTTTGCAATACCAGGAATTGAACTCACAACCTCACGCCTGTCAGACAGGCGCTTAAGTCACTGAGCCAAACTCCCAGCCCTGGTTTTTTTGAGGCAGGGTCACACTGTGTAGCTCAGGCTGGCCTTGCGCTCACGTTGTAGCCCAAGCCAGCCTCGAACTCACAACACTCCTCCTACCTCAGCCTCCCAAGTGCTGGGATTAAAGGCATGCACCACCATGCCCAGCTTATAAAATGTATTATGACTCCATAACAAGTCAGGTTAACCTTGGTACTCTCCCTCTGTGAAAGTTGGTTTTGAGACTTGTCTTACTGGCACAACATGGGATGAAGTGCCTCAAAGACATTTTTTGTTTCCTGGTGCTACAATGAAACTGAGGGCCTTATGCATGCTAAACAAATACTGAACTGCTCTAAATTTTTATTTTATTTTATTTATTTATTTTTTTTATTTATTTTTTTTTTGGTGTTAGTAGGAAATGAACCCAGGGCCTGTGCACTGAGAATTCCCAGCCCTTTTTGTACTCAGCCTTCAGAGTAGCTCTGATTAAGCATGCACCACCACAGTTGCCCCAATTTTGGATCCAGGAGATTGAGACAGGAGAATCATTAAGTTGGCCAGCCTAGACAGTTTATAGGACTCTTTCTCAAAGTTAAAAAAAAAAAAGTGCTGGAAATGTAGCTCAGTGGTAAAATACTAATCTAGGGTGTGCAAGGTCCATTCATTTCCTAGCCCTGCAAAAGAAAAAAAAATACAGTGAATATGACATAAAATTTTCTATTTTACTCATTTTCAGTATGCAATTCAGTGACGTTAAATAACAATATTATATAACTATAACCACCATTTCCAGAATTTTTCATTAACCTCCATTCTTTTCTGCTTCAAAGTGCAATATACTATTTTTTTGCAATATACTATTAATTCCATTCATTAGTTTTTTGTCCAAAATGTGCTTTTTAAATATAAAGTTTCAGCCAAGCATGGTGGCGCATGCCTTTAATCCCAGCACTCTGGAGGCTGAGGTAGGCAGAGCATTGTGAATTCGAGGCCAGCTTGGGCTACAACATGAGCACAAGGCCGGCCTGAACTACATAGTGTGACCCTGCCTCAAAAAACTAGGGCAGGGAGTTTGGCTCAGTGGGGCGCAAGGTTGTGAGTTTGATCCCCGATGCCACAAAATAAATAAATAAATAAATAAATAAATAAATATAAAGTTTCATTTGGGTCTTTTTATATCAGGGCTATGGGGGGGGACTGGGACTTGAACGCAGGACCTCATACTTGCCAGGTAGGTGCCATGCCAGTGGGCTATATCCTTGGCCCAGGTCCTTTTATTTTATTTTATTTTATTTTATTTTATTTTATTTTATAGATAGTAAAATCCAACAAAACAAAACAGAACAAACTCAATCAACACAAAGCAGTAGAATTGGTACAGAACTTCAAAGCAGGATACTAGGAAAACAATAGCTACCATAGTATATTTTGTAATCTTCACAATAGTTGACCATTCCATCAGGTATAGCAAAATCAAACCAAAAGCAAAACAGAATAAAACCAGTCAAAACAGAATTTTGAATGAAGCAAAACAATCCAAATAAAGCAAAACAGTGAGAATAATATTGGACCTCAAAGACAAGGAGGGAATCCTCCATATTTGCTACATGGCATACTGTCATCCTCCCAAGAGATGGTCAGACTGCTGGCCCCAGGCCTGCAACATCAACCAAACAATACAAGCATTTAGTTGCTTTATGTACCTTAGTTGCTATCAACTTTAGTTAGTCCTCTGAACCAGCAGGTTGCTTATGGGGGCTGCGGGGGATGTTGATTCTCAGCCTGTGGGCTGGTAGGCTCACGGGAGGCACTGACTGTTCTCTTCCTGGAACGTATGGCACTGCTTACCTGGAAGGCTGGCTAGTTGTCTTCTGGTTGGATCCTCCCTGACCCAGCATGGCAGGTTCTCGGGGAATGCTGATCTTTCTCTTCCTGGAATCCCCAGGTCCCTTTTACATTGAACATGTATCTCACACTTATTTTTCCTACTATCTTGAATATATAGATAGGTACATAATATTTAATATCCAAGTTGACCAGTCCTGTCATCTATGTCATTTCTGGGTTAGTTCTTATTGGTGGCTTTCTTTTGTCATTATGGTCATATTTTCTTTCCTTTTTTTAGTAACTGAGAGGTTCAGATTGAATACCAGATATTATGAATTTTACATTGATGGGTTTTACAGTGGGCCGCATTCCTTTAAATATTTTTGGGCATTTCTTGGGATGTGGTTAATTTGCCAGGAGTCAGTTTGATCCTTGAAGACTTGCTTTTCTGCTTTCTTACATGGGGTCAGAGCAGCCGTTAGTGTAGGGCTCTTTTAGCCCCACTACTGAGGATTCCACTGAGTGCTCTGAGAGGCAGGAGGTCTTTATACCACGACTTGGGAAAACACAAGCTATTCCAGGCCCTAGGTAAGCCCCAGGATTGCCCAGCCAGCCCTGTGTGGTCTCAGTAGCTCGCTCGCTCTCACACCGCATGTACTGAGCAGGTCTCAGCTGTAGACACAGGTGGGCTCTGCTGATTTGCACAGAGCTCTTTGTGTGCCGCTCCGTCTCCTGTGTTCTGCCCTGCAGTTCCTAGCTGCATAAGCCTCCCTGAACACCAGTTTCTCTTGTCAATTCACAGAGATCCGTGGGCTGGATTTGCCTTTCTTCTGTCTCTCTGAGGTAGCCCGGAGACTCATGAGGTGTCTGAGGTGATCCTCGCGTTACTTTATTTGCCTGCTCTGAGGAATCACTGTCTTGTACAACCTGTGACACAATCAATGAAAACTCTTTTTTCATATTGTCTGATTTTCTAAGCCTTTGCTTAGAACAGAATATTAGATCTGTTCCTTGGGTAGAAATAAATTTGCTTGATGTACATTTTTCTGTACTGGTACTGGTATCCTGAGCCTTCATATAGAGCCCCTTTCTTTTTCCTTTTGGGACTGGGTCTGGCTAAGTTGCCCAGTCTGGACTCAAAATTTCAATCCTCCCTCAGCCTCACGGAGTGCTAGGAATATAGGCAGAGCTGATTTTTCAATATCTTAATTGCTGGGAAGATTAATAACTATTTCTGTTCCTAGCTCAGGTATGTCCGTATTCACGTTGGATAGGCAGATATTCTGATATAAAATGATCATTGGAGGCTCACGAGGTGTTATGTGTGAGAAAACTTTTAGAAATCAAATATTTTACAAATGTTGGTGCATGACATCCAGTCTCATTTACATTTTGTATAGTTTGAATTGCTGTGAGGATGGATGGGTTTCACCTTTCTGTTCTGGTTTCCAGAGGGAGTGTATCTCTATCCACGTGGGGCAGGCAGGTGTCCAGATCGGCAATGCCTGCTGGGAATTGTACTGCCTTGAACATGGAATCCAGCCTGATGGTCAGATGCCTAGTGACAAAACCATTGGCGGCGGGGAC
>RJWM01050776.1:0-10649 GCA_004363535.1 Dasyprocta punctata
CTCGCGCCTGCCAAAGCAGGCGCTTAAGGCACTGAGCCAAACTCCCAGCCCTGGTTTTTTTGAGGCAGGGTCGCACTATGTAGCTCAGGCCAGCCTTGCGCTCGCGTTGTAGCCCAAGCCGGCCTCGAACCCACAATGCTCCGCCTACCTCAGCCTCCCGAGTGCTGGGATTAAAGGCGTGCGCCACCACGCCCGGCTTAAGCTTTTTAATTTTGAAATAAGTGTAGAATCATAGGGTAGATTCACAAGAGGTTGCAAAGTAAAGTGAAGTCCCAGGAATCCTTGGTCTAGCCTTCTGATAGTTAACATTTTGCAAAACTATAGCATAATATGAAAGTTAGGAAATTGATGTGGTATTCATTCAGATTCCTCCAGTTATTCATATGTTCATTTGTGTATGTATAGCTCAGTTATATCATGTGTAGTCTTGCAAAACAACCACCACAATAAAGGTGCCCAACTGTACACAAGACTCTTTGATATCCATCCCTCCTCTCTCCAACCCCAGCAACCATGAGGTCTGTTCTTCAGCTCTGTAATTAATTATGTTACAAATGTTGCATAAGTGGAACACATGCGCAGCCTTTTTTTTTTTTTTTTTTTTGTACTGAGAATCAAACTCAAGATCTTGCACTTGCCAGGCAGGCACTTGTGCTGCATAGCCTTTTGAAGTGGGCATTTTTCACTCAGCGAGATTTCTTTTTTGGATTCATCCAAGTTGTTACATGAATGGATAGTTTGTTCTTTTATATTGCTTACTAGTATTTTTTGGTGTGGATGCACCGTAGTACGTTTAACCCTTCATCAATTAAAGGACATTTAGGTAGTTTTCAGGTTGTGGTTTTTACGAATAAAGCTTCTGTGAGCATTTATGTACAAGTTCCTGCATGAAAAGAACTTATTGCTCTGGGAAAAGTGCCTAAGAGTGTAGTTGCTAGTTGTGTGTTAAGTCCATTTTTAGTTTTCAGACAATCTGCCAAACTGTTTTCTGGAGTGGCTGAATCATTTTACAGTGCTGCTGGCAGTGTATAAGTTATCTAATTTCTCTTCATTCTTGCCAGCATTTGGTGGTATCACTGTTTTTCATTTTAGCATTCTGGTAGGCATGGAATGGTATCTAATGGATGATTTGAATATCTCTAGTGGCTAGCAGTACCAGTCTTCTCCTTCCATGTTATTTGCCATTTACAAGTATATATCCTCTTTAGTGAGCCACCTACACATGCCTTTTGTCCTTCTTCATTGGATTTAATTTTGAAAATTCTTTGGAAATTCTCCTCCCCCCACCTTTTTTGTACCGGGAATCGAACTCAGGACCATGTGCTTGCCAGTCAGGTGCTGTGCCACTCAGCTATGTCCCCAGCCCTTTGAGAGTTATTCGTATATTCTAGATCAGTGGTGGTGAGCTTACGGCATGTGTGCTGCAGCTGGCCGTTTGTATCATAGAAAGCTCTGAAAGATTTGCCATCACTGTTCTAGATGCTAGTCTTTTGTTAGATATGTGATTTTATTAACATTTTCTCTAAGTCTGTAGTTTTTTCTTTTCACTTTTTAAGAGCGTTTTTGCTTAAAATTACTTTTCACTTTGATGAAATTCAGTTCATCACTTTTTCTGTAATGGATTTCAGTGTTAAGTCTTAACCGTTTGCCTGGTCGTAAGTCAAGGATGTCTATGGTTTTTTTCTGCTTCCTTATAATAAAGTCTATTTTGCTTTGCTATCTTTTCTATTTCTTTAAATAACTTTATTTTTGCTCAGATTCTAAATTTTTATGAGTACATGTTTACAGTACGTAATGCTTGTATTTGTTACAGAAGTTGGTACATGTGCAAAACACACCCTATTTTTTGTCTGTTTCTCCTCCCTTCCTTCCGCCTCCGGTCTCTCAGTTCCCTTCCCATTTACAAAAATGTCTTTTCTTTTTTTCCTTTTCTGTTCTTTTTTCCTATCTTTTCCTCTCCCTCCCTTCCTTCCTTCCGCTCTTTCTTCTTTATTGAGATGGTGTTTCACTATGTTGTCCAAAGTGGCCTTGAACTCATGATACTTCTATCTCAGCCTGCATAGTATCTGGGATTACAAGTGTGTGCAACCATGCTTGCTGCCTTGCTATGTTATTTTTCTTATTCCTGTTGCTTCATTTTAGGATACTTCTGCTCAATTCCACAATTCTCTAATTTTAAACTAATCATGGAATAGTTCATTGGTGTCATTTGTGTTGAAAATGTTGCGTAGTCAATATGTAAATGATAACCTTTTTAGGAAAGGAACTAGATCCTTTAAAGCAACAATTGTGATATCTGTATTCATGGTAAGCATATACTGAACCACACTGTAAAACTACTTGTAGTTTTTAGTACAGATATGTTCTTTTTCTTTTCCTTAAGATAAGATTTTGTCAAGGAAAAAAGTATGGCTCTTGAAAAATCTTGCTTCTAAGACTTCTGCATAGAAAATATGTGCCTCTTTTAAAACTTGGTAGTCAGCACTGATCTCAAAACCTTCCTTACCTCTCCTTAAATATGCCTTTTAATAGTCACTACAGAGGGCTGGGCTGTACCTAGGGGAATTTATGTAGAAATCTGATGTTTCCACTAACTTACTGGAGATATTAAAGCATTCCATACCCTTTACATGTTAAAAAATGCTTGTCAGTAGGAGTTTATAACTTGAAGTGCAGTGCATTCCTTGAAAGTAGAATTGTATGTTTTTATTTCATCGTGATAAAAAAATAAGGAAAAAATTTAGATTTTTTTCTGTTTTATAAGTTGTGCTTTGTTTCACATTTCTGGCTGCTTCATTATTCCTTTCACCTCTTCCTTTGTTTTCCTGGGTGATTTGTAGATCTCTAAAATAAATATATAGCTGAGTATATATATCTGCTTAGACTCAGACGTTTTTTCTGTTACTGGGGTTTGGAATGCAATTGGAGGCCTAGGTATACCCATCCATAGTGAGTTCATTGCTTTGTGTTTATTTTTGTGTGTACTGTAAAGTTCATAATTATTGAGTCTCATTACTGTTTATGATGATAGAGCTACATGTTGCTGCTTGCTATTCATTGCTAAAAACCCCACCTGAAATTGCTTTCCCAGATCCATTCATTTATTCTCTAGGACTAGACCAGGTTAGTGTCCTGTTTCTCTCAACTCAGAGAATCTGAGAATCAGTGAATTTCTTTTTCTCTTAATATGAAGTAAAATACATAGAAGTCAGAGGATATAGAGTTTTGTAGTTCAGTCAAGAAAGAAGAAATCATTTCATACCTTGTGTTTTCTATCATATACATGAATCTGTAGTTACAGTGCAATTTGGTCTTTGGGAGATTTGCCTATGAATACAAATATGAACGGACAGCCAGCCAGTAAACCCCAGGTTGACCATATCATATCCTTAGGCAAGGTGAAGGATTCTGGTAACATCTCATCTTCTTTCCAGCATAGCAGTAGATTCTGATCACACTTTGAGGGAAGACTCATTTAGCGACCTGCTTTTCTAAAACTTAACATTGTTGACTCTGAAAGTTGTATTTTGCTTGCATAAGTTGGTGAAGCAGGGTCTTGATGAACAGCATCAAAAATGTGCTAAGGCAGTCACGAGAATTTTACATACTGTATTTCAGAATGATGTATGTTCAGAGAGCACATAACACTAATTAGCTTAGATGATTGTTGGTTTCATTCTTTCATTATAGAAAACAGGATTTCTGGAAGGTTATGTGACTTTTCTCCTTATCTTTCAGTGACTTGGTAAGAGAATTGGGTTCTTAACCAGGCTCCTTGGTCTCTGGGAGGAGTTCAGGTGTCCACACAGAGGCCTGCACGCTCCCTGTGTTGCTTGTGATGTCGCGGTTGATATTTAAATACATTTACTTGTCATCACAATATGCTTTGGGTCTTTCATGTGGGGCTCAAAACCTTAGAACATGAAAACCAAACCTAAGTAATATGTCCTGTTATCTAGGCAAGTGTCTCTCTTTCTCTTTTTCCTTTTAGAAAAATATTTCATGACAAAAACAAAGAAGTATGTGAATGGTAACTGAAAAAGCATTGCTTCCTTCTACAAAACCACTAGGATTTGCATAAACCACTGGACTGTCTGGTAAGTGAGTCTCTGCTTTGTCAGTCCCTGGAGACCTTTGACATTAAATTATTTATGTTATTACAGATAAGGAAGGTTCTAAATTTGAGCATAGGTATTTGTTAAACTCTTCAAGTTATAACAGGTGTGGAATGGGATATTCTAAAAGTCTTTAACCAATAAAACTGTGTATTACAACTCTACACATAAAATTAAAAGTCTTTAAATTTAACAGCAAACAGCCTGTTAATTATTTGCCTTTGATACTACTGAGATATGTTGAGAGTAAATATTCAAAATATGCCAATTTGAGGATTGAAAAGAAAATTTAAAGGAATTTCTGTTATCAGTCTTAAAATGTTCAGAAGACATTTATAGCAATACAAACCATAGCCTGACTGCTTCTGTTTGGTATTTATTCCCTGAAGTAGATGCCAGAGATTATTTGAAGAAGAGAATGATATAATTTACTGTTTGAATTTTGCTAGGCTCTAATGCTGGAAAAGTAATTGATGCTGAAATTTTTATAAATAATTAAATGTCTTACTGATAGTAAAGTAATAGCCACCTTTGAGGTTATTTATCGGTATTTATAATCTAGAAGCTGCAAGCATAATTTAGTAAGCTTTGCATTTCTCGAATCTGGCATTGTTACAAGTAAATTTGCATACACTATAACTGATGGTTTTTTATATATCTAATTTTTCAGGTATGAATAGCTTGAAACAGTTTCTTTCTCTTGAAGATAGTACTTGGTATACTTTCCATTTTCACTCGATCTATTATGACACCATGTTTTAACTTGTGTTGTAATGCCTGAGGGATTATCTTGATTTATCTTAAGTAAGTATGCTTTTAAAGTGAGAATGGTAATCATAAGAAATCTTTGGGCAGACAAAGACAGAATGCTAAGGATGTTTCATAATCATCATCATCATCATCATCATCATCATCATCATCGCTAACATTTCTTAAGGCACATACTTAATCCTTATAACCTTGTGAGGTACATGTAGCTTCACAGTTACTTATTTAAAATCCCTGCGTTCAGCTGTGTTCCAGAATACACAATGTTTTTGGAGCCTAGAAAGGTAATTAGTGCATATGCCATATAATGTATTGCTGTCCAGTGGGATCCTGGGAAGCACCTCATTTACGAGGCCATTAATATTTCTGCAGAGAGACATGAATAGTTAGCTGAGCAGAATAAATAAGAACTATAAATACTGTCATGTTAATTCAGATCAGGGCTGGCCACCAAATGAGTTTGAGCCTCATCTTAAGAAAACATTTTTGTTCTTTTCTCAGCTTTTTTTGGTTTTTTGAAATTGGGGTTAAGGAAATAGAAAACTGTGCTATTGTAATCCCTTTTTATAGAGGTGAGGGAACTGAGGTCCAGAGACGTCAAGAAACTTGTCCATTGTTATGCAATGAGGGGCAAAGCGGGGGCTGTGACTACATAGCAATTTGAAAGAATAGCTGGATCTATACATGCTAACATGGTGATGTTTTTATGAGAACTCATGAAATTAAAAAGATACTCAGTATCTAGCACCAGAAATAATTAATTTGTTAAGAATAGCACATACAATATTGTATCGTTTTTGGGAAAAATTTCTATCAATGTATATAAACATTATACAGAATTATTTAGATATATATTCAGTAGATTCTTGGCAGACTATACCTCTGATGAGTAGGATATATAGGGTCATAATAATTAAGAATGTCTTTATTTCTTTACCGTATATGCATCTGTGTTCTTTGTATTTTTAAGTGACGCATACACGTGTAAAGGAAGAGTGGGAGGAAAAAACTAACGACAGGTACAGACTTTTAATGTTGCTTCAGAAAAATAAAGAGCTTGGTGCCCTCTGTTCCTGCCATCCAGTACACAGCAGCTTTTCTTTTCATTGTCATTCATGTATTACACTGGCTACTCGGGCAGTGTAATTATTCTTCTGTTTTCTGTAGATAGCCAATTTTCTCAAAGGTGCATAAGAATAGCATTTCATACCGAATGAATGGGGCTTAGCAAGATGAAATATCACCCGCGGAATATAAAGTTCAAGCTGTGCGAGGGTTGAGGCATCATGTCTTGGCTGACAAGCAGTTTGTTAGCAGTGTGCTGAGTGAACTGACAGTGTGAAAGGGCCACCAGCAATGTGAATGCGATCTTCAGCTCTATCACAGGAGTACAGTATTTAGAAAGTGACAAGCAGTCAAATCTCACTGTATCCGGACCGTGGCTGGAGTCACATCTCCAGTTCTGGATGCCATATTTTAAAGGGATGCGAGCAGTGTGAAATTTTTTTCCAGGCACACTGGCTGGGAGGTTGAGGGATTTGAAATCACGTGATGGGTGCACGGCTTGTGTTTGGGTTTCATTCCAAAGTCTCATATGATCATAGGTGGGGCTTTTTCAGAGATGGCTGGATGTAGAATGTGTGATTGTTTTATGGTGTGATCCTTGGATCAAGGGCACTAAGATTAAGGGTGTGAGGCCTGCCCACTGTAAGTAGCCTGGGTGAGACACAAGGGATAAAAAGAGCTGTGGTTATTCCTTGTAACTACTTCTGCCTGCTATGAGCTGTTTCTCCTTCATGATGCCTGTCTGCCATTCACTGTGCTCTGGAGCCAGCCGATTATGGTCTGAAACCCCTACAAACTGTGAGCTAAATAAACTTTTTCTCCTTTAACTTTGGAAGTTTTGTATTTTGTCTCAGCAGTGAGAAATGAGACTTCATAGGGCAAGCTTAGCTAGCTGTTATGTCAGCTTCTAGCAATGTTTGACTCTCTTATCTTCTCAAGTGAGTTATTTTAGCCCAGTGTTGATAGACTACCAGTCTCTGCTGCTTCCTGTGTGTTGAGTGTTTAGGGTATAGAGATGAAACGGTATGGACTTTGTGTGCACAACTCTTTGCAAACAGCTTGAAGGATAACAGTACACAGTTAATCCAGAGGCAGCACAGAGAAATCACAGTTAACTCTTCCTATGGTGGTGAGAGATGGAGCCAGGGTAAGGCCTTCAGAGAGAACCTGACCTCCGAGCTGGGTTTTGAAAATGAAATGTGTCTGTGGGTGTCTTTGTGAAGTGTGATAAAAAACATACAGAATGCAACTACTGAGTATCATCCTACAGAAAGGCAGGCTCATAGAAATTGTGTTGTGCCGTAATTTACCTTATTCTCCAGATATGACACCATGTGACTTCTGACTCTTCTTCAAAGTCAAAATGACCAAGGTAAACATTTTGAATCAGTTCAGAATATCAAGACAGACAGAACAGCACAAATAAAGACACTCACAAAAGAGGACTTCCAGAATTGCTCCAGAAAGTGGCAAAAATGACGGGATAAGCATGTTCAAAGTCAGGGGAAGTATTTTGAGAGGGACTAGTGTCTTTTACTATAATGATTTAAAATATTGTGCACCTGTTTGGAGTAACAGTCACCATGTTTTTTGGTTATATTGCCTATTCGAAAGAATATAATGTATAAGAAGAATTGAAATTATTCAGTACAATCTTACAAGCTTCAGATCAGTTGGGGTAGGGTAAGAGAGACAGATTTAGCTTCACTTTTAAAAGTTTTTAATAGAGCTGTACAAAGGCTGTCCAGGGTTTCCAGTCCCCAGATGTGTTAAAACACAGGCAAGTCACCTTTTTGTCAGTCATAGTGCAAGAGAATGGGTCACACAGGACAGAATGCAGCATAATGAAGGGTTTAGGGGCATGAGTTCTGGGGTCAGACTCCTAGAACTGACTTTTCCACCTGCTGGCTCTGTGGCCTTAATGAGGGTTATGATAATTAACATTAATGTGCTCAGAATAGCACCTGGTATGAGTGCTAAGTAAGTCACTAATAAATGTGGGATATTACTGTTGTTACTAGTGGTTAGTTGATGTATTCTTTAAAATTCCTCTTACTTTGACATTGAAGTTCTAATTGTGTAATTGTTTGACAATATCCTTGTGAAATAAGAAAGTGGTAATGAAGAAACAAAAGCAAAAACCAAAACATACCATCAACTCAGCAACAAAGATTTGAGTGAAACTCTTGCTGTAGTTGAACAAGAGTACATTGCTTTAGTGATTGTCTTGCCCTATCCTTTCTGAGCCTTCTTAGTTTCTCAGTGCCCACCCAGAATGTTTTTTGAGGGGCTGATGCAGCATGATTCTCTCTAGCTTGTCTTTTTCTTTATCTTATAGATAAAGTGGTCTCGTGAATAGGAATGCCTGCCAAAATACCGAGATTGGAGATAATGGAAAAAGATCAATTAATGGAAGAAGTCTTGGATAGGTTTGTTAATTCTCATGAGCAAACATATGAAGAATTTTTGAGTACTTTCACTCATCTTTCAAAAGGTAAAATGGAGAAATAAACTCTCTACAGCAGTGGAGATAAAAATTATGCTATACATTTATTTATGTCCGCGCTACCTTTTAAGGAAGATTATTTCATTAGTATTCATGCAATTCTTTGATCAGGTAAGTCTTATTAGGGCGTTGGTGACTGATGTGTGTGAATACCAATGTCTTTACACATCTAAGGGCTGTCTTATAAGGTTGGAGCCATTGAACTTGTTAACTAAAAATGTCCTGAGAGATTATTTAATACAATCACTTCATTTTATTTTTTAAGAAATGCAAATGAAGAGAGTCCTGCTCATTAAAAGAACATTTAAAATGTAAACCCTGCACATGTTTGTATCCTAGCCATTTATTGGCTATGTGATCTGGGCATGGAGGGCTGTTGATTAAAGGGAGAAAACAGTAGTACTTCCCCCCAGTGTTGATAAAGGCTTTTTCAAGGAATCCATGTAAAACTTAGCTTAATGATTAACACATAGCAAGCACTTAGGAGCGTGAAGTATTGGTATTGTTGTGAAGGTGATGAAGATGATGATGATGATGAAGATGATGGTACTGTGGTTTTTGTAGATAGGAATTAACACTTTAAACCTGTGGTGATGATCTAAAGCCTAAAGGTCAAACCCATGTTATCTTTCTTTATGTGTTTTACTTGCCCCATATAGTGTTATATTTTTATTAAATCAACACTTAAAAGTTGGATAATTTTACATGAGAGTCTTGTGTGTCATCTAATCAGATGAAGTGAAGTCTGTTACTTATGCCTTCCCTTCCGGCAGCATCAGTTGGAGCTTCCTAGCTTGTCGTGCCGTCACAGTCAGTATGAAAATGATGTGCGTACACTGTGTGCTTTGTTCACTTATGTGGCTCTCCAGGGCAGGAGTATTGTAATCTTTGTTGTTCTGGGTTCTGCCTCAGATTATTATTGCCTTGCTGTCAGCCATGGTTCTTTCTTGGCCATTGGTTCACTCGAGGATCTCCTTGAAGTCACTGGTTCTCCAGTGGTGTGTTAGACTCACCTGGAGAGCTTTTGGAACTTAGCGATACCACAGCCCATTCTGAAACCTTTGTAGAGCTAAGGAATTGGTGTTTTTGAAGGTTCTTCTGGCAATTCTAATGTGTACCCAAGGGTGAAGACAGGGAGGTTCGTAATCTCCAAGGTCATAACTCTTAGAAAATCTGGTCTCACATTTGTAAGTGGTGATTCATAATTCTAAACAAATACCTGAAAATCTGGTCTCGTGCTTATAAGTGGTGATTCATACATTCTGAACAAATAGAAAAGTAGTTATAATGAACATGCATAGGATAGGTTGAGTATCTTACTCTGAAAATTTGAAGTCTGAAATGCTTTAAAATCTAAAACTTTTTGAACACCAACATGATGCTGTGGGTAGAAAATTCTACACTTAATCGCATATGACCAGTCATAGTCAAAACACCAGTGCATTAAAATCATATTGTATAAAATTACCTTCTGGCTAAGGTATGTATGTAACACAAATGAATTTTATAAATGTTTAGATTCGGGACCTATCCCCAAGATATCTCATTGTGTATATGCAAGTATTTCAAAATATGAAAACATCTGAAATTCAAAACACTTTGAGTTGCAAGAATTTTAAATAAGGATACTCAACCTGTTGAGTAACATTGGTATCTGTTTTGTTTGTACTTAAACAAATAACATGGTTTTAATTACACTTGTTGGAAATGAGAATTTAGGATTGTCAAGCTAACTTTGGAACTGTCTGTGAATGATCTGTTGTGATATGATATGTTGGTCAAATTAATCTTGAGAATAGACAAATCATCTTTCAGTTTATGGAAGATGCTTACTTTTTCTGAAACTAATGATCAAGTTCCTATTTTCTGGACCCAAACAAAGATAAAAGTGGTAGAATTAATGAATTGTGTGTCAGTGGCATTCTGAAAATCCAAATTATTTTGGAAATTACTTGTATGGCTGATTTTATTTTTGTACCCTGAAATAATAAAAGCTTTTTGCCAGGAGTTTGACATTTTAAGGGGTCATGGTGTATTTGTTTTGGGGACAAGGGATGTAGTCTGGTTTCAGATTCTGCTATGATCATTGCATGCAGAGTGAAAACTGTTGCAGACGTGGTGATTTCATTTTGAGTTCAGCTTAGGGCCCAAAATTGAGCTGAAATAAATGATGATGTGAGTCATATGAAGTGTAT
>RJWM01050777.1:0-10649 GCA_004363535.1 Dasyprocta punctata
AACATCTGTTTTCTAGAATTTCTGAACATCTTTGTATCTATTATAACACTACTGTTTAAGCCATATTACAAAATATGGCTTAAAAGAACTGAGTAGGCTGAAAGAATTGTTGAGAATTCACCGGGAATAGGGAACATTGAGGAATGAGGAAATGTCTTTCTGGTAAACACTGGAAAAAACTAGGGAAAAAATATCAACTCCAGTTGAATTAAAACCCTTCCTCCCACTGCTAACCTGTGTTGACAGCACGACCTAGCTATTTGCAAAAGGCAATAACTGCCACAGATGGTGGTGCAGGCACCGGCAGAGTTGGCAGGTGGAAACTGGGAGAGACTCATTCTGTGGTGAAGGCTTTTCAGCCTAAATCTGGGATTCAGTTTGCAGTATGCCAAGGGAAGGAGTGAAAACACAGCTTGATGAAAACCTGCCTAGAGTCAGCACATTCAAAGAGTTCCAGTGAGGGGCTGGGTCTCGTGAACAGAGCGGACTTCATGGAGTCACACGAGGCCAAGTGACTGGGTCTTCCAGGCTGTAACATCTTGACTTTGAGTGTGGGCACAATCCACATGCACGTATGCGACATGTATCACAGAGCTTGGAGCTTTCTCTGACTTCTTATAGTCATTCTTTGTTGTAAGATCTTGTCCTTCATTGAACACACTCCTAAAATATTGAGAAAAGCTAGAGCAAGGCATATGCCGTGCACCAATCTTCCCTGAAACTTTTGCCTGGAAGAATACAGAAAGGCGTACATAGTTTGAGGTACCAGAGTAATAGATCTGGAAGATGCTGACATCATTTTACTCCAGTAATGCTAGGGTCATACTGCTAGACATTTAGGAAGTATACAGAAAATACATAAAGCATTTTGTGGTAACATACATGTCCAAAATGAGAAAATGCTTAGATAAATCAATAGATATTATCCTTTTAGTAAAAATTATAAATATGAAAAGTAGCAGTATAATTTAATGTTATGCAAGAAGGTACAAATTTTATGTATAAATTGCAATGTGAAAATGTGCACTTATAAAAGCACTGTGGTGATGGGTGAGAAGATACAAAATGATAATAATTACATTATGTGGTATGCTTATGGAGCATTATTTTATGTTAATTTAAAAATAAAATAAGATTTTATGGATTTTTTCCTTGAAGAGAAACTCCCTAGAGATAACTGTAATGGATTATACATTTCAAAAAACTTGAAGAAAGCATTTTGAAAGTTTTAATCATAGAGAAATGATAAATGTTAGAAGAGATAGATACATTTAAACTGATTTAAATAGTATATGAATGTACATGTATTAAATTATCATATAGTGCCCAATTAATAAGTACAATTTTTACACATTAGTTAAATTTTTTTAAATTAAAAAAGGTACACTATTTAATATGCCTGCATTTTTTCAGAAGTTAGAGGGAAAGAAAGAGCTAAGATTTTACTCTGACCATGAGAAACTCTACAGATAGTGTCTTAAGGGTAGATTTACTGGAAATTGAATTATAATTAAATAATTTCATGCTTTTAAAAGCAAGAAAACACCCAACAGATTTCAAGACGTGTGAAAGTCAACCACTTCACAGTCAAATACGCTTATTTATGTACCAATACAAACAGGAATCCTAGAAACTGGAAATGCTCGTGGTAGCTCATCTAATGCTTTAGTTGTTCATGTTTGCCTTTTTTTGTATGCTCAAGAATATAAAGTCTACTTCGGCATTTTTTTTACTGTGTTGGTCTTCTGTCTTATTTATTAAAACAGAAAATGGCGGAAAAATATCAAAAGATCATTTCTCGAAGAATACCTATCAGCTCTTGAACGAAGCAATTTTTTAGTCAAAAGATCACAGATAATGAAACAGAAAATCTGGAGGCTTATATTGGATGCATCCATGCCATCATGGTCATAAAATGGAGCATTTATTCCTTGAGATAAGATTTATTATCCTCACTTTTCACTTAGAAATGTCTGTCTTCGCTGACACCTTGACAATTAAGTAGCAATGAAAAAATGTTTTGTTTTTTTCTTTTTATTAAGAGGGTGGACCAAGAAATTTTCCTTGTAATCCACTTGAAGACACAAGAAGCCTAAAAATAAGGCAGGAGAGCTAAGAATTTGCCTTCATTAAACCTTGTCAAGAACTAAAAGTTCCCTCCCTTTGTGGTAGTTCCACTTATATTTGTATATTGGCCTGTTCCCTTACAGGGTATAACCTCTGATATGATTGATAAAGTAATAATTGGGAAGTTTCCTTTCATTGGAGGTGATGACCTAAAATTAGAAGACTCTTGAAGTGCAGTCAGGAATTTGGATATTGGGTTCATTACTTTTTAAAAAAATTGACATTTGAATATGTCCACTGTGTTTAGAATGTTTCTTACAGTTTTTCCATTTCTGAGGATCTCCTGACTTAATGGTGAAGTACACTCATAAATATTTAGAGATAAATACATTACACACCCACAAACTCTTAAAATGTTAACTTATAAATAAATGTATTCAAACTGGTAAAAGTATGCATACTTCATGGGAGACTGTGTTAAGGCTATTTTCAATAATTCAAATACTTCAAGGTACCCATCTAACAAAACTCAGGTCAGAATTTCTTATTTTAAAATGGAAAATATATTGGTGGAATTCAATGCTAGTTTAACCATGAAATTAAAACAGTATCCAAAACTAAGTCATATAATGGAAACATGAAATACATCCTTTTCTATATTTTAATATTGCTATTTTACTTTTGGAATCTAATCAGAGTGATTGGTTGGATTACCTTTACTCCTAGCAAATACTTTCTTTTGTCTTCTATTTGTCTCTACTTAGAGAGACAGTGCCTACACTAACAGGAACTCAGTATCAATTGATTAATTAATCATGTTATTGAAATTCATGTATATTTAACACCTTTTAAAAATTGTTTACCAACTAAAATAATATGAAACAAAAGGTACATTTTATTTTAGTAGAGACAAACTGCTGAGCACAATCATGGTTTTGGGAGTATCTATTCTGTCGAGATCAGAGTTCTCTTTCTAAGCTCTTCTGTGTTTAAAACTGTTTTTTGGTTCAGCCTTATTTTGCAGAAAGAAAGCTTCAGTTTATTTTAAGTTTTAGGGCCAAACCCAACAATCCAAAATAGTTCATCATTTTGGTAGTGTGTAAAAATTTAATTGTGCTTAAGCAAATTCTCTGGTTCAGAGAAGACTATACAGGATACAGTTTAACTCTATCTTCTAGTTGATGATCTTACTGCTTTGCACAAATTATGAAATTCATAAACAATACAAACTTAACTTGTCTGAATGTATCTCCCTAGTATCAAAGGTGAGAGAAGTTTTGGCTACTTCTTTTCACTTTTTGGCTCTCTCTGGGCTTTTAGACTCACAGTGTTACTCTTAATTTGAAGGTGTAGATCAGTTCAACAAAATTTACCAAAAGCTTATTCTTCTGTACTGTTTGCCAGGTACTCTGCACAGTACCCCTGGTAGTTTGCAATGTCACAGGCAGGAACATGTGTCAAAGACTCAAGGACCCACAGCGACCTTATGAATTAAATTGAGATTATTCTTTTTGAATTTTGGCAGACATGCAAAATATTCACCCAGAAGGTTAACTCTATGTAATTTTTTTTGTGTTTATAATACCATATGATCGTTTTATTGCAGAACAACGTGTCTTCTAAGTTGGTTTTCACACATACGTGCGATATTCTAATCCCCTAACGGTACAAGATGTTTCAAATGTCCTAAGAATGTCTGGTTCAGCATTTCTAGTTGCCATATATGGTTATTTTTCACTGTTACAGTAGAGTTGGAGGAAAACTCACATACTGAGCAAACCAAAAGCAAAGCTGTGATATTTTATATTTTTTAAATTTGAAGATTCTCTCTTTCTAGTGCATTGTTGCTTGTTTGTTGATTTACTAGGTGATGTGTATGTCTAGCATGAGATTGCCGAAAACTTTTATGTTTAAATATTCTACAGTATGCATCAGGGATAGAAATGGAACTTACCTTATCATTGATACATATGAATCTCTAAGAAGAAAATTGTATCCTTCATAGTAAGCACTTAATGCATGTTACTTATAATCACCATTGATCCCCTTTCAATTTATGGCAGAGTGTGGCCCTTGAGAGGATGTTTCTTATGAGAGAATGTAGGCATCATCGGAAGTGGGCATCTTGGCTTTGTTTATTGATATGACCCAAACACCTAGAAGAATATCTGGCAGAGGTGATCAATAATTTTCAGTGGATGAGTATTGGAGTGCATGCAATCAGGCTGGCAATCTGTCACCCCAAACTCTGAATTCATCTTAAGTCCACATAGTTTGTAGATATGGTGGCATGATCACACACAATCCCGATGGATGCTGTTGACTCTGCTCTATGTTCTTAGGATCCATAGTGATGAAAGGTGCTCATTTGTTGGTCTGAAATTTATGGTCAGAAGAATACCTGGACTTACGAATTTGTGCAGAGGAAGCATAGACACTCAATAGCTGATAGGTATTTAGTGAAGACATCTATTTTAGCTGCATTTTCTTAAACTATTTGTTTGTGGAAATATGACATGACATACATTGTCTTGGAGGGAAAATTACAAACTGAAATGTGCATAGATTTAAGTACATTTTTTATATTTATCATTTTCATGCCAGATAGTTAAAACTTAGTGATAATGACGTAATATTCTAGGTTTAGCTATATCTAGAATCCATACCAGAACAGAACTGTGAGATTTTATCTTTCTTGTTATGGTAAGTGAAAAGAAATTAGAAGTGCTTCCAGGACAGGTTTGTACTGAAATTTAAAGTGAAAATGTTTTCTGATTAATGTGGTGTCTGCTTTCTTGTATCCCCTAAAGAATTGACTTGTTGCACACTGGGAGGCTTGCAGAGCTGGTTTAGCTTGGCGCATAACATACAAATCTCCTCTTTGCTTTGTGGAGCCTCTCAGCAGAACAAGCTTCAGTTAGATGATTTTTAAATATTGGTTTTCTCCAACAATTCCAAATTCTAGTCCCTTGAGACATATGCTGCCTTTCAAGTAGAAGGATGTTTAGATTTATTTAGTGTTCTAAATAAACCCTGGATTTACTTCACTACTTAGTCCCTTATGATCATTTCTCCTGTTACACTTTTACCAATTACAGTTCCTCTTTTGAAGTGAAGTTTTCATGTGTGACTCAATGGAGCAATATTATTAGTTTAATACATTCATATTGTGTCTCACACTTTGACTTCTGACTCCTGCTCCTTAACTAGATTTTACTTGCGTTAATCACTATATATATTGTTCTTTTACCCCAGGGATTTGGGTTGCCAGATTTGCTTTGCTGGTTGCTTATTGGAGGGCAAGATGGGACCATAAAAGGGACCACCTTTGGGGCACAGGGAAGCAACAGGTGATCTGTGGCTGGTGGGAAAAACTCAAAGCCTTTTCCACATCTTTCTTGCTTGCTTTTTTCTTGTGAATAAAAATCCATAAGCCATCGACGAGTGAATACTGCCACTCATAGGGCACTAAGAACCATTGTGGCTGCAAATAGATTAGAAGATCAAGCCCTCTGTCTCTATCAGGGAACAGGAAAGTGTGGATTCTGAATCCTAGAGTGATACCAAGAGCTGGTCTGCTGCCAGTAAAGGAGGGCTGGAAATACTTGCCAGATATAAACCACAGAGGCAATGTAGCTTGAAAAGAAAAGCAATAATGCTGAAAAATTCCACCTCAAGTTTCTGGAGCACAAGGCATGCCTAATGTTGAAGCTGAACTGGGATAAGGATGCCACCAAGTCTGACATCTAAATACAGCCACTGGGACAGATATGAGCACGGGGAGAGGTTTTCTCTGCAGTGTATGTGTGAACATAGAAAGATCACTTGGAACCCAACTTTCCTGAGCTCTGATAAGGAAGAAATCGCTTTGACTTGGGCAATCTAGAAAGTTTGTTTTCTTTCTTCTTCCTCTTTCTTTTTCTTTCTTTCTTTCTTTCTTTCTTTCTTTCTTTCTTTCTCTCTCTCTCTCTCTCTCTCTCTCTCTCTCTCTCTCTTTCTTTCTGTCAGATGCAAGTTATATTTGAACCTTGAATAATCAATAGAATTTCAATGAGTAGCAATCACATGACAGGATATTCTAAGTACAAACAAAATACTGATATTGGAGAACAATGCTTAGATTGATTAGGTTGGGACAGATCCTCAGTATTGAGGGAAAAGAGTGGGGAAGATAACCAAAGGCCAAGAGTTAGTGGGACTGGAAAACCAGATGAAGGAAGCTGGTATTTATCCCAAGGAGCAAGGAAAATGATGATATATAGTGAAACAAGTGTCAAGCGGTGGCCGTGATTGGAGTGAGGAAGTAAGAAATGTGCAGTTGGTGTACCCAATCCTGAAGAGAGGGCACAGAAAACTTTAGAAAGGAAGAGATGAATGTTCCCCATACTATACATACGAGGTAAGTGAGCTGAGTCAAAGTGAACTCAGTCAAAGATGACTAATTCAAGATAAGTGGAGGAAAGGTGGAAAATCTGTGTGAGATCTCACAGCAGTAGTAACATGAATATAAAGGAGAAGTTTAAAGGAAAATTACAAGTAAATTTGGAGCATGTTAAATTTGTGAAGTGAGCAAGATAGTTCAAGTAATAATATTCAAGTGGCCGTGAGAAATGGAGAGTCATAGGTCAGGACAGATCAAGAGATATTTGTTTATATAAGTGAATTTAATGATATTTGAAACTGAAGTTATAGGTCACATCTCAGGATAAGAATTTAAAGTGAGTAATACAGGACTGGGAATGGAGCCTGGGAGGAACACCACATTTAGGAAGTAGCCAGAAAAGAGGAGAGGCAACAAAAGATTCTAGGACAAGAGGATTAGAAACATATGAAAATGCAGAAAAGAACAGCTTACAAAAGTGGTGGTGTTAATAGTTTGAGTTGCTACAAGTTAGTCAAGAATGAGGGCAAAGCAATTGCTCTTTGGGTTTGTTGTCTGGAGATGCTGGCTAACAACAGAAACACAATTTCAGTGGAGTGGAGGAGGAACACAAGTCTTCAGGGAGAAAAGAGGGTGTACAGGAGTTCAACTCCTACGTTTTGAAAATAGAAGAGAAAGAAATAAATCCTACATAGAGAATACAAGCTGTCATTTATCAGGCAGTTACTTTAAACTTATTTGCAAAGCTGGAAATCCTTAGAAATGATTTAGTTTAAAGATAATTATGTGACTGCCTGGGGGACAAGTCTGATCCCAGCACCATATTACACCAACTCTCATTTTCTGTTTGGCAAATGGAGTGATTCAAAATTAAATTAGTTGTGAACAGTTGTTTCTAATCTGTGTCTAACCAGTTTGGTTTGACCTGATCCTCCTTCAGCTGGGCATGATAGCGCACACAATTCTGAGCCCAACCTGGGCAACTTAGCAACAAGACCTGTCTTAAGTTAAACATAAGAAAGAGCTGAGAGATGTATCTCAGTGTGAAGGTCCCGGGTTCAACTCCTAGTACTAAAAAGAAATTTTAATAATACACAAAGATTTTAATAATTTTACTGAGAGAAGTATCTCAGTGTGAAGGTCCCAGGTTCAACTTCTAGTACTAAAAAGAAATTTTAATATTACACAATGATTTTAATAATTTTACTCTTGCCGTTTCTAGCTTCCCTTGAAAAACTTCAAACTTTGACAACTCTTAGCCTCTGTTACTCTCTAACATCAATTATCTGGAATATATAGCATCTGTCCCTTTGGAAGAGTATGCATTCTTCACTTAGTGACCCTTGTGATTTGAAACATCCCCCAAAACTTTCATGCACTCAGAGGTGGGGGTTCTGGAGGTGCTTGGACCACGAGGATACTGTACTCAGTGGATAAATGAACTAGTGAGTTCAGCAGCTGAGTGCACTGTGAGGAGGTGGGGCCCAACTGGAAGAGGTTGATCACTGGGTTCATGACCAGGAAGTTGTATCTCTCCCACCTGGCTCCTCCTTTTTCTCTCTGTTTCCTGGCCACCATGATGTGAGCAGCTTTCTGCCACCAGATCCTTCCTTCATGTTTTTTTCCTGCCTTGGAGCCAGTGGACTATGGACTAAAAACATGAGCTGAAATCTCTTCTTCTTCGAGTTGTAGGTGTCTGCTCTTGTGTCTCAATGATGAGTAATGTAACTAAGTCATTGACTCAGTGACAGTCTCCACTCTGCTTTGTTCTTTCCACTAGAGTGACTTCTGGATCCTTGTAATATTTGTGTTAGAAGTTCAATTAAACCGAACGCCCTCACTGTACAGAATATAGGAATGAAGTCCAAAATGAAAAAATACCTTGCCCTAAAAGACTTGCTCAATAGAAGAATTCATTTCAGAACCCATATCTCCAGATTCTTATCTCAGTAGGTCTTCTAAGTTTTTCTCTGGCTCAATAGTCTCTTAAGGACTGGCTTATGGCAAGTTTTCACCCCCAGACTGAGTTCTAATATTACCAGATATCACCCACACAGTTTGTTTAACTCTATCTTCAAACAGGTTCTTGCTCCTTTTCATGTGCCCTTGATGGTGACTAAAGCTATTCCTTGAACAAGCAGGAAATTTCAGGAGTCATCAAGTTCATGCTCACTCCTTTTAGAACTCTGTCATAAACTGAGGAACACAAATTCCCCATAAGGTTTGTGTTATGGAGATTTTTGAGGCCGAAGTGGAATGATGTTAAACAATGACTATCATGCATTTCCTCCCAAAGAAGAAAATTAAGTTCAGTTCACTGAAAATTAGTACCAGATCAACCTCTCCAAGTCCCTTTATCAAAGTTCTCTACTTGGTCTGTCAAGTGACTTTGGATATTGTGTTTGGATTGATATATTCTCTGCCTTGAGAAAAAAGTTATCAGATAATGATCTTATTTTCCTCCTTGATGAAAATGCACAAATCCCTCACAAATATTCCTTTGAAATTTAGGAGAGGCTATAATACTTGCCCTATCTATTCATCTATTGATCTCTCCCTCTCTGGCTGACTATCATCTGTCTATTATTTATCTATCTGATAAAAATTCTTGTTTGTTGTAGTATAGTCTTTAACCCATTTACTAAAAAAAGAATTTTCTGAAAATCTGTGGTAATGCTTTCATTATTATTTTTTTCTTTCTCTACAATTTCAGCCCTTTTTCCTCACTCAACCAATATGAGTAATCTTGGTTTAAAAATAAAGGAGTAAATGACACTTGACTATTGGACTCAAGGTAGACAGTGGCATTCTGCTTAATGTTCAAGATATAGTGGCCCTGTGGAAATTTGGAAATATTGCTATTTCAATGAAGTGTGACTCCTAAGATAAATTTTACTTTAGAATGTCCCAAACTAGCTAATTCTTTCCTGAACTTATCTCTTTCATATAATTTCTTTCCAAATGTAGCTCATGTTATTCATTATACACTAACTACTTGACATTTTTTTCTACCTTGTTTCTCTACAGCATGGTTATCCAATTTATTGGCTGGTTTGGGCCACATTAAGCACAAAAAAATTATCTTGGGACCCATGTCAAAGATATAGTTAATGTGTATGTGAGTAATAGCAGTTACTTTATTTTTGAATATAGTATTTTTGTTATAATACTTAACAGCAGAAAAAGAGCTAGGTATGGTGGTGGATGTCTGTTACAGCAGCATTCTGAGAGGCCAAGAAAGAGGACTACAGGTAGGAACCCAGCCCAGGGAAATTAGGAGGCCTTGTCTCAAAA
This sequence comes from Dasyprocta punctata, assembly GCA_004363535.1. NCBI lineage: Eukaryota > Metazoa > Chordata > Mammalia > Rodentia > Dasyproctidae > Dasyprocta > Dasyprocta punctata. The sequence goes on from RJWM01050777.1 coordinate 9,743, forward strand.
TAAAAATAATAAAAATGGTTGGGGATGTAGCTCAGTGCTAGGACACTGGATTCATTTCCTAATGTCAATGGTGTTTGACCTTGTTTTTGTAAAACTAATTCATAAAAGTCTGGTATGATGGAAATACTTGCAATTTTAGTGAGTTCTCAAGGTGCCTGTCAGAAATCTTTGATCTAATTTTACTCTTCCCATGTTTCACTTTTGAATATAGTTGTTCACAAATGTAGGTTCTGTTAAAGGGTAATGACACGATTAAAACCAAGGGATATGTTTCTGTGAGAGACAGATCTTATAGAAGACTAGTAAAGAGACATGATCAAAATTTTCTTTTAATTGAATCTCTAATTGCAACTCTGTACATTCCAATAAATAATCAATAATTGACATTTTTTAGTATTAGTGATATTGTATATATAATTATAACTGTATCAAGAGCAAAAACTTTGAAACATTTGCACACTTCCTATAGACAACTGCTAAGATAACTTTAACTTATTAAATTATTTTATAAAATAATGCAAGTTTAATAATTACAGAAGAAAACTGATGCATCTACTTGAAAACAATAAATGTACACACATGTAGATGCTATTATCAGTAGCCGCTACTTTTTACTCGCCAAGTTGCACAAGCAAAAGTAACCTCTGGTGCACATGAGTTTCAATTCCACTGAATGTATATGGTGGCACAGGAAGCAAAGTTAACACTACACTTCACCCTCCCCTACACATCATCCCTTGATAGTTATGCAGTCCAGTCAATCACCATGCAGTCTAATCACGACAAGCATTACTAAAAATCACATAATAATGTTAAAAGTTTATTATCTTGAGATTTTCAGGGCTGCATGCAGCCCATAAGCTACAGGTTGGATGCGCCTGCTCAAGAGCCTCTCAATTAGGAGGCT
>RJWM01050778.1:0-10649 GCA_004363535.1 Dasyprocta punctata
GCTCCCTGGAGAGAGTGAGTTGAGGTTCCCCATCTCTGCCTTGGGGAGCTATAGAGATCCCTTTCCCAGCCTTGTCGCAGTTCAGAAAGGTTTGTATTTGTAATCTCAAGGAGAAGTTATTGGAATGCTAGTGTGTTAATTCCAATCTACCACTTCCAGTGCAACCAAAGGTGAGAATAAAGACACTGAGACATATACACAGTTGTGGGGAGTCAAGGGGTCCTAAGTCCAGCCAAGATGGTGTTCAACGGAACAAAGGCCACACCCAGAGCCCAACCTGGGTTTTATTAATTTGCCATGAGGGAAGTGGCTCAGGATGAGTGACAGTGAGAGTGGTGGGAATTACGTGAGTGCAGTGAGCTGGGCTAGGTAGGAGGTCTGAGATCACCTCTGTGATGTGCCGAGGGCAAGAAATGCAGAGAGAGAGCGAGCAACCTGCATGACACAGCTGAGGCAGTGTCTAATAATTCGGGGTCAGTGCTTCAGCTCTGATGCACAATCCTTTTTGCCCTGGGAAGTGACAGTCTCTTTCTTGAGGCCGACAGCATGGAGCACGGCTGTCCATCCCTCCTGGCTCAACCACGTTTTTCTGAGAGTTACTGGACGGGGAAATGGCAACAGTCACCTTAATTCAAGGACTATACATCAGCTCCTCAGTCAGTCTGCTTTACATTGCTTAAAGCCAACTGAAGGGACAAAGAGATAGCCTGGCCAGCTCTGTACATATCAGTACATGGAGACAGGGCCAAGTTTATCCAAAATGGAGACAGCTGCTCTTCTTTCGAGGAGAATCAAGGAGAGTGCTCTGGGTGATTCCCCACAGGGAGCCTCTCAGATCTTACTGCCATAGGACGAGAGTCCCACAGTCCCTCTGACGGCACACCCCAGTAACCGAGGGCTCTCTCACTATGCCCCACCCCTAAAGCCTCTGCCACCTCCCCGTGTCTCAGGGTGAAGAGCGAGCTTCCAACATGTGGGCCCAGGTGCACACTCAGTCTATATCCTGCTCAAAGGAGCAACGAAACAATGACTGTACAGAGTTTGGAAAAGAAATGGTAACTGTGGTCTACTATGTAACAAATCACTCTGAAGCTTAGTGGCTTAAAACAACCGTGTATTTCTTCTGTTGTGTTGGTCGGCTGGACTCTGCCATGGTTCTGGGCCCTGTGGTGACAGCTGACATCAGTGACTTGGCAGTGTGCAGGAAGCTCAGCTAGAAGTGGGGCATCCAAGATGGCTGGTGCCTTGGCCAGGACCCCTGGACGACTGGACAGTTATCCAGGACACTGCCTGCTCCACATGTGTCTCATCATTCAGTGGCCTATCCCAAGATGGCACACATAGCAAAAAGCAAAAGGTGGCTACAGTCCTTCAAAATGCCTCATCACTGTTGGCACATCCTAATGGTCAAAGCACGTCCAAGGGCAAGACTAGGCTCAAGGGGAGGCAAGATGGAGCGGGCTCTTGATGGGGAAATTGACAGCTGTGCACTTGGCAAGGTGGGAGGAACTGTCCAGGGCCATCTCTGCAGCTCCTTGACCACAGAAAGCAAGAGTTCTGCACCTATTTGTATGAGGAAGTAAGAAAGATTTTTCTCAAAAAGAACACATATGCTCAAAAAACACCATCTCCCTTATGTCTCTTTTGGAAAAATTATTTTAAGTTGTATTCCAGCTGATGAAAAGGGAAGTTGTGAAGTGTGCCAAAGATAAGAGAGATCAGTGAGCAGATACTGAGACGAGCAGAAACACAGAACTGACTCTAAATAACTGTTATAAATGGAATGCAGTTGCAAAGATGGATATAAAAATAATTCTTGAAACATGAGTCATATCATCTAACAGCAATGATTCACTGATACAAACGTCTGTCTTGAGTGAGTGTGTGTAAACAAAGACGAGAGAACGAGAAGAGAGAGGCCGTGGGATTCAAGCAGGGAACTGAAAGCGGGGTAAATTCCACTCTGGACATAGCAGAGCCAGCCGTGCTTTATTCTGGCAGTCATGGAAGGCAGTTTCCAGTAAATGAAAGATAGCCAGGGTTCTTTATTTCCGATTCCCTCAGAACTGCTTGCATCTTAGCAAACGGTCCCCCGCCTCCATGCGTGTGCAGTTTCTCCTTCCCTCTCCCCTCTGGGACCTCTTTGTTTTGCCCTGAAGACACGTCTTCTGAAACACGCAGTGAAGATTTGGGCTATAAACACACATGCGTACACAGGCACACAGAGTTTTTTTTTTTTTAAATGCCAATTTGTCTCATTGCAATTTCTGATTTTTCACAATCTCAGACAGTATTTTTTCAGATACTGTAAGCAGCTCTTTGCTCTTATAAGTCATCCTCTAGCTCAGTAAATTTATGAATGGCTAAATGAAACTAAATGATAATCCAGAATAAATCCCAACATACTCCAGGTGTCTAAGGGCACCTGCCCAGTGAACCTACTTTCAGAACACATCTTGAATCCACCTCTTTCCTACAGCCTTCAGCCTGTCTTCCCTTGCCTGGTGTCTTAGCCACTTCTGATGCTGGGACAAAATACCCACTACTGAGAGGAGGAGAGATTTATTTTAGCTCGCAGTTTCTTTGGGTTCAGTCCATGGTCAGCTGGCTCTAAGACAGAAATGGCATGGTGAAAGGGTCTGGTGGAAGGAAGCTGCTCACCTCATGGCATCCAGGAAGCAAAGAGAGAAAGGAGGAGCTGGGGTCAGATGCACCCCGCCAGGTCACAGTTCAGGGACCCCCTCCAGTAGGCTCCTTCTCCTAATGGGACGGCCAGCTAGAAACTAGCATGGGTGAATCCACTGCTGAGCACTGTACCCCACAACCCAGTCACCTTCCATTCACATGAGAATGTGGGGGGACATCTTAGCTCTGAACCATAGCACCTGGTGACCGGAAACAGCTTCCCCTGTCTCCTTCCTTTGTTTGCTCATCTCCACCTGCAGTCCTGAGTAGTCATTTTAAAAAGCAAATAGATGAACCCACTTCTTGCCTGAAGTGCTCCCAGTTCTCTCCTGAGCTCCAGTGGCCTTTTCCCTGCTCCCGGTCACCCACCTGGGAAGACCTAGAGCCCATGGCAGTGCCTCCCATGAGGCCAACTGGAGGCCTAGAGCCCACAACAATGACTCATGCAAGTCTATGTCATGGATCTGCACTTGGAAGGCCCAAAGGTCAGAGGCAGAAGCTAGGTAGTCTATGCCAGTGGGGTGAAGGATCTGTGCCAGTAGGTTGAGGGCTCCGCACTGGAGCTAGGAAGCCATGCTCAAGATAAGGACCAGGGCTCCCCTGAAAAATATCACAGCCATCCTCAGTGACAATGAGGTCCTGAGCTCCTCCAGTGATGAGAACAGTCAAGTGCATGTCAGGAGGCCAGCACGACAAGCTTTTCCTGGAGATTGAACAGCACACATCTTCCCCTCTGAAGACCAGAGCTCCCCCAAAGTAAGCCACAGCCGCTTTCAGCAACAAGATCCCGAGCTCCTCCAATGATAATGGCTGAATTCATGTCAGGGAAGCCAGCATGACAAGCTCCTCCAGGAGAACCAACAGCTCCAAACAACAACACTTAGGAAAACCCACACTGCTACACTCTTCCTCTCCATGCCTCTTTTTTATGCTGGCAACTTTCCTCGGGTGGGCCATCCACGCTCAGCACTATGCTGATTCAGTTCAGCTGGTGTTTAAGTTGACCACCAGTTATCAATCCACTACAATATTCATCACATATCCATAGTAAGAATACAAGCATTCTTTTCAAAAGACTGGAGAATATATAAAGAAAGTCCACTGTTTAGCTAAAAAGCATAGAATTTAGAAAAGATTGAATTTTTAAAAATAAAATCCAAAAAGCACAAACAGTACAGAAGAAGTCAAACCCAATTCACTGGTTGAGATTAAAAATAAAATCTAATCATGATGTGTTTTCCTTCTAAAGGAAAGCAGTGATGCAGGGGGGTTTAAAACAGAGGATGGCCGGGGTGGTCGCACAAGCCTGTAACCCCAGAACCTGGGAGGCTGAGGCAGGAGGACTGTGCATTCAAGGTCACTCTGGGCTGTACAGTGAGGCCCTGTCTCAGAAATATCAAAAACAAAACAAACAAACAAAAAATTTTATTAGGTGAGTGCAAGTATAGAAAAAGTATTATCATGATGCAAATTACAGTCAAAGAATAAATCCAAGCAAACACAATGAATAGGGCAAAGGATATTTATTATCCTGATGACTAATGCAGCCCATGGTGAAACTGAAGTACACATAAATATTTATGTCTGGTGTAACTCAGCATGAAACTGTGTGGTGCAAAGTGGTCAAAAGTCAAAGAAAAATGCCAGAACTCCAATTGAAATGGAAGATCTTGATACACTTGCCTTAAATCCTTTTGATTCAGGAAAGAGGTCGGGTAGAAAACAAGATATAAACTAGGAGACTGGCTAGCAAATAAGATAGTAAAAATAAATGACAGAGATTTTGAATAAAACACACAATGAGCTAACATTTGATTGCTGAGCATTCACATTCACTGACAAACAATTTTTGACCGACTCCTATATGCCAAGCACAGATCTGGGTCATAGGTCTTTTTCTGATCACTGTGGAGATGTCTTTTTCAAAACTGATCACATACTAGGTCACAAAGAAAGCTCCAATTGATTTTTAAAAAGCAGAAACTGTACAAGCTGTACTTCCTGGCCACAAGGCAATTAATCCACAAATCAATAACAAAAAATCAACAATGAACTCAAAGCTTAGAAATTACCATGAATTAGATCGTCTGTGTTGCCCAAAGGCCCACCAGTGGTAGGCTTGGTTACCAGAGTATGGTGCTAATTGGAAGCAGGAGACTTTAGGAGGCCGGCCTGCTGGGAAGAAGTGAGGTCACTGGAGGGTCAACCTTGAAGGAAGTGAGGTCATTGGAGGTGTGGCCTTGGAGGGCTAGTGGGACCTTTCCCCTCCCTCTATTTTTGTTTCTTGGCTACCATGACCTCCGCATTGGTCTGTGTTGGTACATACCCAATGCCTTAGGCTCAGATGACTATTGTTGTAGTCAGGGGTTACAGGGAGAATAACTGCATACAGGACACAGAATTTATAACCGTTTTATGATGGTCACCCAGAGTTGTTGGAGACTGCTACGAAGCAGTTCTGAGCAGGATTTAAAATTTACTAATTGGCATTTTATTTATCTGTGAGTCTGTCCTTGGCCTAGGCCCCTTGCCTGGTGATGGGAGCTGATTCATATTCAGAAAATTCTATGAATCACTGGTCCTGACCAAGGCCTGTAGTGGCCAATGAGGTCAGAGATACCTCAAAAGGCAAGGTAAAAAAGGTCGCAGCTGAGGACATATTGGCTCCATAACCAATTATGTTAATAGAGACTGCCCTGCAAGCATCTTACTCTGCAGGGCATCACAGTCCCATCACAAAGACCATTTTGGAGATAACACAGTTCTCCATTCCTGGCATTCCTTCCTCCTTGGAAATGTCCTTAAAGTAACTCCCAAGTCCCACTCAGTTCCAGCACCACCCTCAGCACCTCCCTCAGTATCCCCTCTCTTTGTCTATTTGAAAATATATATGGGTGATCCAGAGAAACTCTTTGTCTTAGCCCTCATGATAGCTGCAGAGTCAAGAACTCTGCAGGGGCTTTGATGCTCCTGGAGCCCTAAAATCATACAACTTGTCTCATTTATTTAAGCCCTTGCCGTACACTCGTTCGGAAGATTGGGGATCTAGGCCGGGTCCGTGATACAGAGTTAAATACAAGAAAGTGCAGGAAAATCTGTCCACAACACTAAAGACCCAGAATATTCAGCCAAGGGCCTGGATCCCACAGCAATGTCCTGCGTGAGTCCTGCGAAAGACCCAGAGCCCATGACAATGCCTCTGGCAAATCCAACTGGAAGTCTAAGAGCCCATGATAAGGACTCATGCCAGTCTGTTTTATAGATCTGTGCTGGGAAGGCCAAAGGTCAGCGGTAGAAGCTAGAAAGTCTATGCCAGCAGGTTGAAGGATCTGTGCCAGTAGGTTGAGGGTTCTACACTGGAGCCAAGAAGTCACGCTCAAAATAAGGAGCAGGGCTGCCCTGAAAAGTACCATAGCCATCCTCCGCAGAAATGAGGTCCCAAGCTCCTCCAACAATAACAGTCAAGTACAGGTCAGGAAGCCCAGCATGACAAGCTTCTCCAGCACACATCTTCCCCTCCAGAGCCAGGAAGCAATGCTCAGTGTAAGGAGCAGAGCTCCCCCAAAGTGAACCGCAGCCACCATCAGCAACAAGGTCCCGAGCTCCTCCAATGATAATGACTGAATCCATATCGGGGAAGCCAGCATGACAAGCTTCTCCAAGAGAACCAACGGCTCGAAACAGCAACACTTAGGAGAACCCACCACACCTCACTCTTCTTCTCCATGTCTCTATTTATGCTGGCAACTTTCCTCACGTGGACCACCTATACTCAGCACCATACTGATATAATTTAGTTGCTTTTAAGTTGACCACCAGTTTTTAATCCATAACAACTATGAATAGAAACTGTGAGCTCAAATAAACCTTTGTTTTTTTAAGATGATCATCTCAGGTACTTTGAACAGCAACAGAAATCTAACGTAGACATTTTTAAATGATTTAATTGATCATTTAAAAGTCAAAATGTGCTGGGCATGTTGGTACACACCTGTAATCCCAGCACTTGGGAGGCTGAGGCTGTGAATTCAAGGCCAGCCTGGGCTACAAGGTGAGTTCAAGGTCAGTCTGAGCTGTATAGTGAGACCCTGTCTCAAAAAGATCAAAAAAAATGTTAGGCAGTTATGTATGTTTGCTTTTATACTTGCACTTCTAATTCTGCATATAAACATCTATATAAGGAATTAGTTTTTTCTGATTAACGAAGTTTTAATAGGATGCTTAAATATTTGAACAGTTCATGAATATGGAACGTGAAAAGTCAAAACTCTATATTGCAGGAATGATAACTGTTCTTTTAGATTCTGAAGCAAAGATACCCGTAAAAACCTGGAGTGTCCTGTCAATGCACTTTCCTTTGAAGAACCACCCCCTCTAGTGACCCTCTTTGCTGAGAGAGTTGAATGGTTCTAACCTAGGCTGTTCCTAGCACTTGGGGACAGGCAGTGATCTACTGGTCATCTCTCTCCCTGGGTGCTGTGCGATTTGAACAACGTGACGCCCCCCCAGTCCCAGCTCAGACCATAACGAGACACGGGGACTGGAACCTGCAGATGCCCCTTGGGTAACCAAATGCAGGGTGAAACTTGACATCATTGTCTTCCTTCTCTGTCTCCTTTATTAACAAACAGCCCCGGCTCAGATCCTGTTCAGTTCTGCATGTAGGCATGGTGATCACATAAGGAATATCTGTTTAAAAACTGGTAATAAATGGTTTATTAGCCCTAAATGTACCTAACTTGTCTCATCTCTTCAAAACTGCGGGACACCGAGAAGAGGAGCGAAGGCGTCCTCAGGCTGTGCAGGAACGTCCAGCTGCCAGCCTTCACAGTCCTGCTCCAGCCCCCGGAGTGGTGGCTCGGAGCCTTCACCCTCATCACCACGGGTTCCAGGAAAGGCAGAGCCTTGAGGACGGCTCACCCCAGGGAGGAGCTGAGGCTGCCCCTGAGCAGGGTCACCAACCTCCTGGGAACTGGACTGGCCCCCCAATCCACCACCCAGGACAGTCCTGAGAGGATGACTGACCCGATTACCTATGCTGCCAAGCCTTGCCTTTGTTTCCCTTTTCTTTAAAACCTCAAAGTCTCTGTCAGCCCGCAGGGCACGACTTGAGCCCCTTTCTCTGTCCTTCCCAGCACGGCCTGCTGACTAAAGCTCCTTCTGAGCCCTGCAGTGTTGCTCTCCTTGACTGTCACTTTGAGACACGTGACTAAGTCTGATCTACTGGGACCCCCAGAGCCGGGACTCGCATCCTAAATCTCCAGTAACGAGACCAACAAGTCAATAATTGCTGTAAGTATTATAATTATCTTAAAACTTAGACTCTGGAGCTAGAAAACTCTTTTGAGTCATTTGCAGGTACCTGACCCCCACCTCCACCTCCCCGCGCAGCAGCAGAGGGGACACTGCAGAGCTGCTAGCCCTGGGCAAGGCTACTCCGCCACCAACACTGCCTGGCCACTGAAGGTGAACAGCGTCACTCGAGATGACATCTTCTTGGCTCGCCGTCCCTGGGCTTTCCTCTGATCAGTGTTAAATCATGGCCTCCTGTCACCCCTCCCTGCTTCCCTGGTTAGTGTCTGTCCTCCTTAGAACACAGTCTCCACCTCTGGTTCACTGTCCTGACAGCCATCTGCACAGAGCGGCAGGGGAGGTGTTCAATCATTTTACCTTATGAAGCAATCAGACAATCAGCCTATCAACAGGAAAATGAAAGCAAACACATTTATGACTATTTAGAAACCTAGGAACTCCAGCCACAGAGAAGGGCCAGGCATTGGGGCTTAAGTAGCATTTTGAGCAGCACAAAGAAACCACAGCTTTAGATGGCTAGAAGAGGTACAGTCGCAGGCAGGGAAGGCGAGGAGAGGCCAGCATGCCCCACAGAGGTCTTCTGGTTGTGTCACCAAAGGCTCCTAGGCCTAGGGGACAGCCATCGAAGGCCACCTGCGGCTGTCACACCACCTTCTCCTCCCAGAAGAGATCTTTCCTAGGCATATGGAGCAGTCCCAGGAGGAGGCCTGTTGGCACCCACTGTGTGCTCAACTTTTTTTTTTTTTTTTTGCGGCACCAGGGATTGAACTCACAACCTCATGCCTGCCAGAGCAGGCGCTTAAGCCGCTGAGCCAGACTCCCGGCCCTAGTTTTTTGAGGCAGGGTTGCACTATGTAGCTCAGGCCGACTTTGCGCTCGCGTTGTAGCCCAAGCTGGCCTTGAACTCACAACGCTTCTCCTACCTCAGCCTCCCGAGTGCTGGAATTAAAGGTGTGCACCACCACGCCCGGCTATGTGTGTGCTCATCTTGCAGGAGTACCTCCTGCCCCCCAACAGTCAGCGTCTCAGAGCTGGCCCTGGGTCTACAGGTGCTCAGAAGGGCCATCTGGAGACACGCCACAGAGGTTTGCCCTGGGGCGGGCCATTTCCACTTTGCCAGGACTCAGCAAATCCCTTTCCACTGTAAAAGATGCTTCTTGAGTTGGGGGAAGGGAGGGCAGACAGGCCCCAAGTGGCACCCGTGGGACTGTGCAGGGAGCAATGTCCATGGAGGAGGTGTTTAAGACAGTGGGTGGAAATGGGGGGGGGAAAGGACTAGAAGGAGCAGAGGATAAGCAACTTCACCTTTTACCTGGAGCCCTTTCGATGCCTGCAATGAGACCTTTCGGCCCCATGGCAACAGGAATGAGGCCAGGCCACCGGGACGGAGCACACAGGCAAAGCTTTCACCCGGCGGGTGGGTTTATCTGGGGCCAATGGAGAGGAAGTGGGCTGCCCGTTAACAAAGCAAGGGGCCAGCTTTCTATTGTGTTGCCGGCAAGGCTGGGGCCTGGCTGCTTGTTACCTGGGTTCAGGTTCAAAGAAGTCTTTATCACTTGAGGAGACAGTCTGGTGACTGTCATGGGGTGATTGTTCCCACTTGAGAGGAGCTCGTTGTGGGGTGCTGCACTCCTAGAACCCCAGGTGACCAAAGGTTTAGGCAGTGAGGAGACTTCTGGGCTCTGTCCAGGGGCCCTGGAATGGGGCACTGTAACACCGCCAGTGAGTGACCCTGCAAGCCTTGAAAGTGGGTGAGAGAGGCAGGGTGTAGTGGCGTGGGTGCGGGTCAGTCCTTCCTGAAAACCCTAAGGCCTGGGCTTTCCTTTGTCTTCTGTGCCCATGGTGGCCCTTAACTGGCTCACTCTGTCCATAAACTGCTTTACTCTGGGCTGAAAGGCAGAAGAGGAGGGTACGCCACAGGGCCCGGCTGGCCGCTACCCACATCTCCTTTTTGCCCATAGTTCCAGCCTTTTAGGAACTGCCTGTTAGCTTTGCCTCAGAATAAGAATTCAATTGTTTACCCCCAGCTGCATGGCTATCAGGTCTCTCTGGCCCTCCCAGTGGGCCCCACTCCAACCCCCAAGTATTGAATTCTACGGTGCCTGGGCCTCTCTATTCTATCTACCCCACATCACTGACCTCTTCTGACACCCCAGACTGCTTAGGGGTTGATGCTCACGGCTTTCCCTCCATCCGCCTACACACACCACGCTCTCCGCTCCACCAGGGCAGGAAAATTTCCAAGTGTCAGAAAGCCCAGCTCGCAGCAGCTAATCAATTATTTATTAAATGGATGATCTGGAAGCAAAGACAAGTGCGGTGGGTTATGCTTTGCTGGGAGTTGAGCTGGCGATAAACAACACCAGGGATGATTTTTAAAACACATGGTGTGTGTTTAAACTAAATTATTACAGTAAAAAATATGCTGCCATTAGTCTCACTCGAAACCCTCCCCTCCCTTTGAACGCATTCATCTGCAACAGCTCTGGGGTCCTCTCTTATGAGTGTCTTTATGAGGTGCGACCCCAAAAGGTGGGCGGGCAAAAACATGAGGCCGCGTTCTCATCCACCGTAGTCACTGATCTGGTGCCTCGAGACTTCTGTTCTCCCCAAAAGCAAAATGACCCCAACAGGTCAGCGTTGTGAATTAA
>RJWM01050779.1:0-10648 GCA_004363535.1 Dasyprocta punctata
ATCTCAGATGCCCATTTTTGGATTGGGTCCTTGAATTTTAGGGGCCTGATTTTTTTTATTTCTTTATATGTTTTAGATAGAAGTCCTTTGTCTGATGGACAATTGGCTATGATATTTTCCCAGTTTGTGGGTTTTCTTTTCACTATGCTGGAGATTTCCTTTGACATGCAAAAACTTTTTAGTAGGATGAGATCCCAGGTGTTGATTCTAGGAAGTGTTTCCCGTGCAATCTGGTTTTTGTTCATGAACTCTCTGCCTACTCCTATGACATCAAGATTTTTACCTACTCTGTCTTCTAGTAAGTTTAGTGTCTCTGTTTTTATATTCAGATCTTTGATCCATTTTGACTTTATTTTAGTGCATGGTGATAGGCATGGATCTAGTTTTAGTTTACTGCATATAGAAAGCCAGTTTCTCCAGCACCATTTGTTAAAGAGGCTGTCTTTCTTCCAATGTACATGTTTGGCCCCTTTGTCAAAGATGAGGTGGCTAAGTGTGTTTGTAGTTGTGTCTGTATCTTCTAATCTATTCCATTGATCTTCAGGTCTGTTTTCATTCCAGTACCATGCTGATTTTATCACTGTAGATTTGTAGTATAGTTTCAAGTCGGGGATTGTGATGCCTCCTGCCTTCCTTTTGTTGCCCAGAATTGCCTTTGCTATTCTAGGTCTTTTCTGGTTCCAGATGAATTTGAGGAATGCTTTCTCTAGCTCTGTGAGGTAGTCAGGTGGTATTTTGATTGGGATTGCATTGAATCTGTATAATAATTTTGGGAGAATGGCCATTTTCACAATGTTTGTTCTTCCTATCCATGGACAGGAAATGTCTTTCTATTTTCTGAAATCTTCTTCGATTTCCTTCATTAGAGTAATGTAATTCTCACTGTATAGATCTTTTATTTACTTTGTTAGATTGATTCCTAAGTATTTCATTTTTTTGGATGTTACAGTGAAGGGTGTTGTTTCCCTTATTTCTCTCTCAGTGACTTTGTTGTTTGTGTACAGGAATGCTATTGATTTTTGAGTGTTCACCTCGTATCCAGCTACATTACTAAATTTGGTTATTACTTCTAGAAGTCTTTTAATGGATTTTTGAGGGTCTTCTATGTAGAGTATCCTTCCTGGAAATTCTTATAGAACTCTGTAATAAATCCATTGTGGGCCACGCTTTTTTTAGATGGTAGATATTTTATATTGCTTCAATTTCTTTGCCTGTTACTAGATTATTTAGGGTTTTAATATCTTCTTGATTCAATTTTGGCAATTCATATGTACTTAGGAATCTATTTCTTCTGAATTGCCTAACTCATTGGAATTCAGATTTTATTTACTCATAATCTTCAAAATTTCATCAGTGTCTACAATAATTTCACCTTTTTCATTTCTAAGTGCATTGATTTGTGCCTTTTCTTTCCTACTTCGTTAAGGTCAGCTAAAATTTGGCCTATTTTGTTTATTCTTTTTAAAGATCAGCTCTGTGATTAATTAATTTGCATACTGATTTTCTAGTTTCAATTTCTACTCTGATCATTATAATTTTATTCATTGTAGTAGCTTTGCATTTGTATTTTTCATTTTTATCTAGGGTCTTGAAACGCATCATTACGTTATTTATTTTGACGCAGGCTGTTCTTCTGATGTAGACATTTTTAGCAATAAACTTCTCTGTTAGGATTGCTTTCATTATATCTCGCAATCCTGGTATCAAAGTTGTTCTGGCATTATTATTTGACTCTAAGAACTCTCTAAGTTCTTCCTTGAATTCTTCTGTGATACAATGATTATTCAAGAGTATGTTGCTTACTTTTCTTGTGTTTGCATAATTTCCGTGGTTTCTTTTGCCATCAGTTTATTGTGATATGATCTGATAATTTGGATTTGATAATTTTGATTCTTTTGTATTTATTTAAGTATGCTTTATGGGCTAATATGTGGTCTATTTTGGTGAAGATTTCATGTATTCTGTTGTGGATGGAACACCCCTTAAATATCTATTCAGACTCTCCATTTAAGAATTTGGTTCAACTTTGATATTTGTTTGTCAATTTTTTGTCTTGTTGATGTCTCCTTGCAATAGTGAGATATTTATTTTTTATTTTTTTATTTAAGTCAAGAAAAAAAAAAAAGAAAAAAAGACACATATAACACGGACAAAAAGCAAAAGAGACAAACAAACGACTAGAGTAAATACACAACAGTAACATTGCAGGTTTACAAAACCGGATGATAGAAACTTGACAATGGTTGCAATATTGTGTATCATTATCTTTAAAATGGTTACTTACATTAACAGGTATAGACATGCAAAATTGATCTAATCACGAGTATTAATTGTTCTTTCTCAATAACGAGTACATTCAGCAGTGTGCTCATTTTAGTTATCTTACATATACATATATACAGGTTTATATTTTTCCTCTTCCCTTTTCTCTTTCGGCTTTTTCCCTTCCCAGTTACTTTTGCTCTTTGAGTTGTTTTTACCCTTATGTAGTATTTATTATAGATTTTCTTACTCTAGGGAGACAATACGGTATTTACACATGTGGGTTTGGTTTATCTCACTTATGAGTATGGTCTCAAGTCGTGACCATTTACTTACAAAAGCCTCAATGCAATCTTTCTTACTAGCTGAGTAGTACTCCATTGTATAAAAATACCACATCTTTTTTATCCAGTCTTTGATTGATGGGCACTTGGGTTGTTTCCAAAATCTGGCTATTACAAATTGGGTTGCTACAAACATGGGTGCACAAATATAACTGTGGTATGATGTTTTCAGTTCTTCTGGGAAAATGCCCAGAAGAGGGATAGCTGGGTTGAATGGGATCTCTAATCCTAGCTTCTTGAGGAATCTCCACACTGACTTCCACAGTGGCTGCACCAGTCTACATTCCCACCAACAGTGGAGAAGAGTTCCTTTTTCCCCACAGCCCCTCCAGCATTTATTGTTGATTAATATTTAATCTTGGCCATTCTTTCTGGAGTGAGATGGAATCTCAGTGTTGTTTTAATTTGCATTTCCCGAATGACCATGGATGTTGAACATTTTTTCATATATTTACTTGCCATTTGTATTTCTTTCCCTGAGAAGTGTGTATTCATCTCAGAGGCCCATTTTTGGATTGGGTCCTTGAATTTTAGGGACCTGATTTCTTTTAATTCTTTATATGTTTTAGATAGAAGTCCTTTGTCTGATGGACAATTGACTAAGATATTTTCCCAGTTCATGGGTTTTCTTTTCACTCTGTTGGAGATTTTCTTTGACATGCAAAAATTTTTAGTAGAATGAGATTCCAGGTGTTGATTCTGGGACGTGTTTCCCATGCAATCTGATTTTTGCTCATGAACTCTCTGCCTACTCTGTCTTCTAGTAAGTTTAGTGTCTCTGTCTTTATATTCAGATTTTTGATCCATTTTGACTTTATTTTAGTGTATGGTGATAGGCATGGATCTAGCTTTAGTTTACTGCATATAGAAAGCCAGTTTTTCCAGCACCATTTATTAAAGAGGCTGTCTTTCTTCCAATGTACATGTTTGGCCCCTTTGTCAAAGATGAGGTGCCTGAGTGTGTTTGTAGTTGTGACTGTATCTTCTAATCTATTCCATTGATCTTCAGGTCTGTTTTCATTCCAGTACCATGCTGATTTTATCATAGTAGATTTGTAGTATAGTTTCAAGTCGGGGATTGTGATGCCTCCTTCCTTCCCTTTGTTGTCTAGAATTGCCTTTGTTATTCTAGGTCTTTTCTGGTTCCAGATGAATTTCAGGAATGCTTTCTCTAGCTCTGTGAGGTAGTCAGGTGGTATTTTGATTGGGATTGCATTGAATCTGTATAATAATTTTGGGAGAATGGCCATTTTCACGATGTTTGTTCTTCCTATTCATGAACAGGGAATATCTTTCCATTTTCTGAAATCTTCTTCAATTTCCTTCTTTAGTGTAATGTAATTTTCACTGTATAGATCTTTTATTTCCTTTGTTAGATTGATTCCTAAGTATTTCATTGTTTTGGATGTTATAGTGAAGGGTGTGGTTTCCCTTATTTCTCTGTCAGTGACTTTGTTGTTTGTGTACAGGAATGCTATTGATTTTTGAGTGTTCACCTCGTATCCAGCTACATTACTAAATTTGGTTATTACTTCTAGAAGTCTTTTAATGGATTTTTGGGGGTCTTCTATGTACAGTATCATATCATCTGCAGATAATGATAATTTCACTTCTTCCTTTCCTATCCTTATTCCCTTTATTTCTTTCTCTTGTCTAATTGCTCTGGCTGATATTTCCAGAACTATATTGAATAGGAGCAGTGATAATGGACATCCTTGTCTTGTTTGATTTTAGGTTGAAAGTTTTCAGTTTTTGTCCATTTAGTAAGATGTTGGCTGTTGGTTTATGATGTATGGCTTTTATCAGGTTGAGGTAGAGACCATCTATTCCGATTTTCTGCAGGATTTTTATCATGAATGGGTGTTGGATTTTGTCAAAAGCTTTTTCTGCATCTATTGAGATGATCATGTGGTTCTTGTCCTTGGCCTTGTTGATATGGTGTATTACATGTATTGATTTCCGAATGTTGAACCATCCCTGCATTCCTGGGATGAATCCCACTTGGTCGTGGTGTATAATCTTTCTGATAACTTCCTGTACTCTATTTGCCAGTATTTTATTGAGAATTTTTTCATCTATGTTCATTAGGGAGATTGGCCTGTAATTTTCTTTTTTGGTTGGGTCTTTCCCTGGTTTTGGTATTAGGGTAATGCTTGTTTCCAGGAATGAGTTAGGGAGACTTGCTTCCCTTTCGATTTCATTGAAGAGTTTGAGGAGTGTTGGCATTAAGTCTTCCCTAAATTTCTTATAGAATTCAGCAGTGAATCCATCAGGGCCCGAACTTTTCTTTGTTGGTAGGGTCTTAATTACATTTTCAATTCCATTAGCTGAAATTGGGTTATTCAGCAGCTTTACGTCTTCTTGACTCAGTTTTGGTAATTCATAGGTTTCTAGGAATCTTTCCATTTCTTCTGTGTTATCAAATCTATGTGAGTAAAGGTTTTCATAGTAGGTGTTGATGATCTTCTGTTTTTCCACTGGGTCTGTAGTGATTTCACCCTTTTCAGTTCTTATTGCATGGATCTAAGTTTTTTCTTTCCTCTTCTTGATAAGGTTGTCTAGGGGTTTATCAATTTTATTTACTCTTTCCAAGAACCAACTCATTGATTCATTCATTCTTTGTTTTGTTTTCTTAGTTTCAATTGCATTAATTTCTGCTCTAATTTTCATAATTTCCTCCCTTCTTTGTGCTTTGGACTTGATTTGCTCTTCTTTTTCTAGAAGTTTGAGGTGCATCATTAGGTTGTTTAAGTGTGCTCTTTCCATTTTTGTGATGTGGGATTTCAGGGCTCTAAATTTCCCACTGTGGACTGCTTTCATTGTTTTCCACAGGTTGTGGTAATTTGTATTTGCATTTTCATTCAATTGTAGATATTGTTTAATTTCTTCTTTAACTTCTTAGTTGACCCATTGGTTATTTAGGAGAATATTATTTAATTTCCATGTATTTATGCAGTTTTTGTACTTTTTATGTCACTCATTTCCAATTTTACTGTGCTATGGTCAGATAATATGCATGGAATTATTTCAGTTCCTTTGCATTTACTTAAGCATGATTTTTTGGGCCAGTATATGATCAATTTTAGAGAATGACCCATATGCAGCTGAGAAGAATGTGTATTCTGATGTTGATGGGTGGAATACTCGGTATACATCTACTAGGTCCATTTGTTCACAAGTTTGATTCAGTTCTGTTATTTCTTTGCGGATTTTTTGTTTGGTTGACCTGTCTCTCTGTGACAGTTCCGTGTTAAGGTCCCCTGTTATAACTGTATTGTTGTTTATTTGGTTTTTCATGTCTGTTAAGAATTGTCTTACATAGTTTTGTGCTCCCATATTCGTTTCATATATATTTATGAGTGTAATCTCTTCCTCTTGAAGTTTTCCCCTAACAAGTATGTAGTGACCTTCTTTATCTCTTTTGATCATTTTCAGTTTGAAGTTCATATTGTCTGCCAGCATAATAGCTACCCCTGCTTTTTTCTGGGTTCCTGTTACATGGAGTATTGTTTTTAGCCTTTGATTTTTAGTCTGTGAATTTCCTTTTGAGTGAAATGTGTTTCTTGTACACAGCATATTGCTGGGTTTTGTTTCCTAACCCACTCTGCTCCTCTGTTGCTTTTTATTGGTGAGTTGAGACAATTTACATTGATTGATATAACTGATATGTACTGGCTCATCCCTGTCATGATATCTTTCTGTTGTTGGTTTTGTACATTTTGTGTTCAATTATTTGCCCTGCTTAGTGGTTTCCTTTTGTTGTTGTTCTTAAGATTGTTGCTATCTTTGTCTCTTTCTAGCGTGTCTTTCAGTACTCTTTGTAGTGTTGGTTTGGTGGCCATAAATTTCTTCAGTTGTTCTTTGTCATGAAAGTATCTTATTTCTCCATTAATTTTTAAGGATAGTTTTGCAGGGTACATCAATCTGGGTTGAAAGTCATTTTCTTTCATATTTGAAATACTTCACTCTAAGCTCTTCCTAACTTAAAGGTTTGTGTTGAGAATTCTGCCATGATTTTGATAGGCTTTCATTCATAAGTGATCTGGTTCTTTTCTCTGACAGTTTTTAGTATTTTGTTCTTGTGCTGTATTTCTGATACCCTTATTATTATATGTCTGGTTGAAGTTTTTTTTTTTGGTTATGGTTAATTGGGGTTCTGTATGCCTCAGTTACCTGTATTTCAGATTCACTTCCCATATTTGGACAGTTTTCTGCTATTATTTCTGTGAATAGTGTGCACAGGTCATTAGTATTGACGCTTGCTTTTTCATTTATGCCTATTAATCTTATGTTATTTCTCTAGGCATCATCTTGCAGCTGTTGAATTGTTGTTTCTTGGTTCCTTACTATTTTTAAGAGATCTTGTCTTTTGTGGCCATGAGCTCCCATGTTGTCTTCAAGATCTGAGATTCTATCTTCAGGTTCATTCAAGTGATTTTTCAAACTTTTCATGAAATTTTTCATTTCTTGCATTTCCCTTTCCATCTGTTTCATGCATTCTGTTTGTGTCTTATATAGTGCATTCAAAGTTTCCATCATTTTCTTAAGTTATTCTATTTTTTTATCTTGCTCTTCTTTAGATACACACAATCTTTCTTTAATAATGATGGTCATTTCATTTCTTAGCTGAGAGATTATTTCTGATTTGAGTTTCTCTTTACCTTCATCGAGCTGTTTCTTTACTGCATTTGCTATCATTTCAGAAAGTTCAGTTGTGTGACTCCCAGTGTCTTCCATTTCCATTTCTCTTGAGTGTATTCTCAGTGTGCTGGGGGATTGAGACTGCCTCTTGGTTTTTCATTTTGTCATTTTTTTCTGGGAACTGTGTGACTCTGGGTCCTGTGAAGCTGATCAGGCGTTCCCATGGTGGGTTGTGCTGAGTCGCGGGATCGGGTAGAGCTGGATCCTGTGCGCAGCTAGTTAGGGCCCACTCCTGGAGTGTGCTGGTGGAGCCTCTGCCATACTGGGTGGGGGCCAAAACCTCTCGGACCCATGCAGCTAGGTGGAGCGCATCCCGGAGTGTGGCTCCACCCGGACCCTGAGTCTGGTTGCAAGGAATTCAGCACCTCTGGAGTGCCAGGCAAGCCTGGGTGAGTCCCAGGTCTACGGTACCAGGGCCTTGCTCCTGGCTGGGTGGGTCCACAACCTCTAGGAGTCACCGTGCCGGTTGCTCCACTGAACAATGGAGCTCGAGCCCTGCACTCTGATGGGCAGAGCTCAAGCTCTCCAAGGCCCTGCAGCTATGCTGGCCAGTCCCTGATGAGCAGCTCTGGGGACCTGGACTGGGCTGGGCTCAGTACTTCTGTGTCCTTTGAGGCTGGTTGGGCATTCCCCTGGTGGGTTGTGCTGAGTTGCAGGACTGGGTAGAGCTGGATCCTGTGTCCAGCTAGCCCATGCTAACTTTCTTTAGTCCTGAAGACTTTTATTTTCCATGAGAAATAAGTGGTTTTGATAGTATTTTGGAAACTTGCCTATATAGGGTTCATACACTTGCTCAGTTTTTTTGTTTGTTTCTTGGTTGGTTGGTTGGTTGGTTGTAGGCAATGCTTAGCAACCATTTCCTTCATAGAAATATTTTTATTTACTGTTATATATCTTTGCCATGGCCTATCCATTAATCCTAAGGAGAAATTCATCATAAGATGAAAATAAACTTGGCAGAGTCTTGATATTCAGGAAACTCTGAGACAGTGTACAGGAAAGTGTCTTATTGTTTCTGGAATATTCTTTGCTTTAGAAAGTTCAGGAGATGTAGAAATTATTTAAGAAGAAATTTTAAATTCTTATGGAAACTTTACAGAGCTTCTAGGAATTTCCCAAGAGTATAGAGAGAAGTCAATAATAAAGTCCTCTGAAATCTAGTTTAAGTGTATGGAGTACAGAGATGAAGAGAAACATTAAAAATTATTATAGAGTATAAGACGTATCTCAGGAACATCATTATCTGTGATCTGATTTTTTTTTTGCTCATAGTGCTGATTCTCAATTCTAACGAGACATATAATTTATTTGTAAAAGTTTCTCTTTGGACATTGTTAATGAGAGCAATGCAATTCATGGAAATATATTACTGTAGAGAGAAGACTCTGAAGTGGGAAATTTGACAGTTCAGAGTTGTAAGCAATTCACATGAACATTCTATTTATGTTAAGTCTTTGAGACCAGAATTTCCTCAAGTGGTATGTGTTTCTCAAGATTTGGAGTATCATTTGAGAGTGTGCATTTTTCAAATTGAGAAGCAAACATACAGAGTTGTTACATGCAAAAATTTAAAAAGGAAAATTTAAAAATATTCTGTAGATTTTTAAAATGTTGTGTGCATGACTAGAAAATACTTGATAAAGTGGTAGGTTTTGAACAAGAACTAACTTTTCAGTTTCTGCCATTGCAGAAGGCAGATGAAGTATGTAGTTGGAGATGATAGCCATGTACATCAGCTGAAACCATAGGCAGGCTACTGACTGCTGAATAATACCCAATGACACAAGATCACCTTGAGCTGCTGGTTTTTCAGGACTCATATAAAGCAGAGAAGCAGAGAAACTTTTCAGAAGACAGAGTTCTTTTGCTCATGTGCCAAGAAAAATGATGATGATGATGATGATGATGTAAAATAAGTTTTAAATTATACTTCTGTAAGTAACAAAGCAATATTAGGGGGTATCATTTACTTTACTGGTGATGATTCTTTCGTGTGAGCATCACATGATATAACGATAGCTTGTCCTAGTTTCCTGGAATGCACAGAATATTTTATCTGAGATATTATCCTTTAATAGAGATAATTCTAAACACGGTTTATATAATCTCTTAGCGAGGCATGGTGGGCTGGCATCTCAGGCATTTTATGAGCATAAGTATGCCTTTTGTCTAGACATTAGTTCCCCATTTTGGTTTTCAAAATTAACTTCAAAATAAAATGTTTGCCTTCAAATTTACCTTTGAGTTTTCTTGTAACATGCTCAACAGAATTAATAATCATTTGATTTGATTGTTTCTTATACTCAATAAGGTGGCACTACATTTTATTCTAACCTATAGGAGGCAAAAGACACATCACTGTATCTTTTCTTTTGGTCAAATGACCAGAAGTTATATCACAAAACTTATATTTGTACAAATCATTTATGTTTCTAGAATAAACATGTAACAGGGGATTCTCATTTCCCAGGTTAATAGAAAGCCACAAGTAAGTTAATACTTTCTTGGAGGAGTAGAACTATGCTTAGTGAGGTAGGTGCCGTGTTCATTGAGCACGCTAAATACAGATGCCACAGTGCAGACAAACAACAAGAAGCTAAATACAGAGTTTGAGAGAACCAAAAATACATCTGGTCAGCAAAATCTGTCATAATGAATCTGTTTGCTCAATCTTTGTATTGCTATCAGTATGTCTTTGTTCCTTAATGTATAGATGACAGGATTCAAGGCAGGGGTGATTGCAAAGTCAGCAATAAACAGATACTTGTCAACTGATGATTTGGGGAAAGGCCACACATACAGAAACATGCATGGAGTGAAAAAAAGCACAACCACAGTGATGTGAGCTGACAAAGTGACGAGTGCCTTGGATATGTCCCCTGAAGATCGTTTCCAGACTGTGATCACAATGAAGACATAGGAAAGGAGAAGTAAGAAAAAGGTGCCCATGCTCATAAAGCCACTGTTGGCAGCAACAACAAACTCAAATTTGACTCCATCTAAGCATGCAAGTTTTATAATTCTGGGAAAGTCACAGTAAAAGCTATCTATTTTATTAGGACCACAAAAAGGCAAGTTTATAACAAAAGAAAATTGAGACATAGCATGGACCACTCCTACTACCCAGCCAAGGGCTACAAATGAAACACATCTTTTAGGGCTCATAATGCTCATGTAGTGAAGAGGCTTACAGATAGCTATGTATCTGTCAAATGCCATGGCTATGAGCAGCACCATCTCCACTCCTCCCATGATGTGGATGAAGCATATTTGTGTCATACAACCTTGGAAAGAAATTACTTTGTATTCACTTAAGATATCTGAGATCATCTTGGGAATTG
>RJWM01050780.1:0-10648 GCA_004363535.1 Dasyprocta punctata
TGGACTGAGGAAGCTTTGAGCAGCAAGCTACAGGAATCTGACATTTCTCCTAATAGAAATCATGGGAATTTCACATATTTGAGTGTTGAATAACAATGTGATTGATCTTCAGTTTTGAAGGTTAGGCTGTATTGGTGCATGCCACAGCCTGGGAGAAAAGTCACTATAAACTGAAAACATTGTTCAAGTGCAAGTGTGACATTATACAGGGACCTGTCCTGAACTAAGGTGGAAAGAAGAAAAAAGTGGGCAAAGGTACTGAGGCCTAATGACAGGGTATCAGGAGCGAGACGAAAAAGTAAGCAAGAACAAAACTTTTACCTGAAGAGACTGAGAAAACACGATAGTAATTTGATAATTCAGAAAATCAGGTTGAGAAACCTCCAGGAGAAGAACCTAAACTCTGTCAGGAAACCGCGACAGCTGGGATGGCAGCAGATTCACTGCAATGGTCCGGGTGAACCAGGACTGAGGACAAAAATCGGGGCTGGAAATCAGTTTTAAAGTAACCTGCGTGGTGCTGAGCATGCAAGGCGGAGGGTGAGGAAGGAAGCTGGGGCGGGATTGCACACCTGCACCACCCAGCACTATCGGAGGCTGGGGCAGGAGGATCCAAGTTCAAGCCCACCCTGGGCAGCTTGGTGAGACCTTGTCTCAAAAACAGACAAACAAACAAACAAAAACAAATAAGGGATGGAATGTAGCTCTGTGCAAAGGCACTAAGTTCAATCTCCAGTACTGAAAAAATAATTAAAGAAAAAAGTGATAAAATTCTGAATTCTAGAGAAGGAAAATAGAGCTTGGTGGTCTACAAGTCAGATTGGAGCAAGGGCCAGATGAGCTAGGAGCTCCAAGAAGACAGACAGGCCCACAAGCATTGGTGCAAAGGAGACCAGAGAGGCGACATCAGTGGGAGGAGCGGCTGCCTGCTGACGCCTGTCAGGATGCATCCAGGCTGCAGACGCAGGTTGCTCCCACACCCAGCTGGAAACACTCGCGGAGTCGATGCTCTGGAGCCAGGTTAGTCCCAAGCAGGTCCTATGAAGAGGTATAGGCTGTGCAGTCTGCTGAGAAAATCAGCGGGCACTGGGGCGATGGAGGAGCATGCGGAAGGTGGAAGGGAAGGGAGCAAGAGTGAGGAAGGAGAGAAGGGAAGAGGACAGAGACAGAGACACAGAGAGACAGACAGAGACACGCAGACAGAGAATAAGCCTTGGAATCAGCTCTAGGAAGGAAGCAACAGACAGCAAGTGTTTCAAAGCAGCTGGGAAGTACTGAAGGAAAAGCTTTTATTCAGATTCCAATGATTTTAGAATTTGGGTTAATCAAAATTTGTGTGTATAAGCCCTATCTTAATAATGGTCATTAATTTAAGAAGTGAATGCATAGAGTCACTAAAATATACAAGCAAATAGCCTATTATAAGGAAATTTTGTATTATCCGTAATTTAAATATTCGCACTTTTAAGAGTACTTTCATTACTTTTGTGGGACCTAGGCCAGCCAGCCACCTGCTAAGTAACTGTTTCAAAGGGTGAGTGAAGGTGGATAAGTAGTTGGGTAGTGTTTGTTCCTGAAATACACCACTTCACCAGAATTTGACTCTCCAAAATCACATGTGCCCCAGAGAAGTACTCTCTAACAGCAAGGGAGGTGTAACCAGCCTGAGTACTACACAGTCACAGGCCCTTGCTCCATCTGGGCATTGGAGCAGGGTTTGATCCCTGGACCAGCTGGGGCAGCTGCCACCCACCCCAGGAGCGGCAGACCGGGGTCTCGGGCTCACAGGTTCCCAGCAGCCTCTCCGGGGAGCCCACATCTCAGCTCACCAGTGGTGTCAGCGCTCCACTGTGGTGATTACGCTTTCTCCTGCTGGAGACAAAAGGTCTGCAGAGCTCATTTCTTGGCCTAAGACTTGGCAGTGATAATAAGAAACGACAGTACTTTCAGTTCAAACGATGGGAGGACCCACAGGACGAGCTGAGGCTCCTTCTCTACCCGCTTTGAAAAAGGTAACAAAGCAGAAAGCTCCTGAACCACAAAGAGAGGGGGGAGCTACAGGGGGGACAATGACCAGCAGGTGGCAGTGATATTGGAGCAGGAGCAGGTGGACATGTGGGGTCTGCTGAGGGGAAGGCAAAATGAAAGCTGTTACATCACAGAGTAAGGATGGGATGATCCAAGAACACGGTCGCCATCCGGTAGGGGAGAGTCTGGGGACGGTGTGTGGGAGGAGGAGAGACATCCCCCTTCCTGCTGCCAAAGGTTGCAGTTTTCCTTCTGGGGAGGTTGAGCCAGGGGCAAGTTGCGCTCTGGAGGATAAAACGAAAGTCTAGGAGAGCATGCATTCGATGAGCCTCTGAGGCGATGGGAACCTTCTGATCTGCACAACTACTCCAGAGCAGAGCCGGCCTTTGAATGTTTAACGTGTGAGTTGTGCAACCGAGGAACTTATTCTTATTTTAACTCATTTAATAACAGCACAGGGCTAGGGGCTACCTAATTGGAAAGCACAAGTGTAAAACTTTCAAATCAGTGTCCTGTGTATTTAATCCCCTACCCAGATCCCAGAGCAAGGGTGGCCAGTTTGTCCCTGGGAGGAGAGGATGGTTACTTCCTTCTGGGTAAACCAGCCAGTGATCCAGAGCCAGACACGCGTGTATTCTCCAACAGGACAATGGTGTCCCACGGGGCCACCTGCAGCACATGCCCTGTAGGGATGGCGTGTCACACACTGCACTTCTCAGACCCCCGTGCAGACAGAGGTGCACTCCTAACCGGCACCAGACCTTGGGAGAAAGCTTTCAGCACACAGGAGCAAGACCAAGACAAAGAAAATTTAAAAGAGGGGAAACTAACCAACAGCAAGAGCCCAAAAGAAGCTATCAAAATGGAAGGAACTTAGAATTTAACATCACACACTGATACTCTCCAAAGAGAAAAAGAGAGGACGCCACATCTGTGATGCTTGGACAAAGGACAGTCAGCACCACCAACGCTGGGGAATTCACAACCGGGAGAACAGTAATTCCAGAGGCATCAGAAGACACAGAAGGTGGAGGAACCCCCAGTAAAGGACTGAGGTCAACATCCCCCCGAACCCCCAGTAAAGGACTGAGGTCAACATCCCTGGAGCAGACGCTGTGAATGAAGAACACAGCTTCACGAAGGCAACTCCACACCTTCCCCGTTTCCTGGAAATTCATGGAAATCTCATGCACAGCTTGGCCTCCCAAGGTCTGCTCAGTGCAGCAGGGGGACCACGAATTCACGGCCACCTCGTACACCCTCTCAGCTGAGAAACTGCAGCTGACACCTGGGTTTGACTCCAAGCATGGAGCTCATTAGCCTGCAGCCCCTGCACTGCTGAGCCCCGAGGTGCCCCACGTGGTGAGGGGGGACAGCCCCACAGGGTCACATGCACAGCCCACAGGAGGCCCCAGAGGGCTGGCTTTCACACACTGCCTCTTGAAGCAGACATCTGACAATAAAAATTTTCCAACTGAGAGCCACTCCGAACAAACATTTATTTAGGACAAGCAGATAATGAGCGATTATTTTCATTTCTAGAACATCGCAGATGTTGTTCATTAGGTTTTGTCAGATAGGAACAATTCTTCCATCTATAGGAGCTCATTTCCAAAAATTCCCAGGGATTCATGTGAGCAAAACTGAAGGTCATCTTCACTGTCCAATTCCAAGACCTAAGGAAGCCATCCAGGGGAGGGTGAGGCCCACACTGAGACCAGACCTTGGGACGCTGGCTTAGTAGAGACAGCCCCTTTGGTTCAGAGCCTGACAATCAATAGAATGCTCTCCTCATTGATTTTTCCCCAGGAGTTTGCTTTTTGTAAAATGTGTCTCAAGTTTAATAAAACACATTTTACAAACAAAAACATGACCTAGCCTGCAGCCTGGAAAGCAGACTCATTGCAGTACCCATCAAGACAGCTAAGTATTCAGACAGAGCAGATCTTCAAGCTCACATGAGCTGCCTAACCTGCCTACACTTGGGAGGTACTGTGCAGTAGACAGAAAGCTTCATAGAAAAATAAAAACATTACTTACTGAAGACAGATTAGAGCCCAGAAAAGTTAAATGGTCACCTAAAAGAGTGGACCTATCAATACAAAGCAAGGTTTAGTGGTCTAAAAAGAAAAATATATGAGTTTCTTGTTCAATTTAACACGTCATATTAAACATAATTACTACTTTGCCCAAAAGACATGTGTTGATATTTGCATTTAATTTTTCTGCTTACTTGAAGCTTCCCAAAAAAATGACTTCGGTGCTTTATATAAAGTTAGCAAAAAGTCTCTTTCCAAAGCTACTTAAATATCACGTGTCTCTCCTTACACATCTACACATGGGCACACATACATATATACTCATGCAACCCAGAGGATTCTTCATTACAAAATTTTATTTATGTTACTGATTTTTCCTCTCAGTAGTGAATTAAAGTGCTTGTTAAAAGAGAAAGAAGGAGGAGAAGGAGAGGAAGAGGAGCAGGAGAGGAGGAGGAGGAAGGAGGAGAAGGAGGAGAGAGAGAGGAAGAGGAGGAGAAAGAAAAGGAGAGGAAGAAGAAGAAGTTGACGCCCATTCTCTCCTTTGTCTTCCGTGAAGACAATCATGTTGAGACTGAACTTGTCATTTACTTTAATACCATGGGCAATATTCTTAATGCATGTCATGGAAGACATCAAAGAGGACCCGGAATGGTGTAGAGCATAGGTAGAAGCTTGAACAGTTAGGGGAAAGAAGGATCCTGCACCCAGAAATGGGACTTAAGGGCAGAATGTTGGTGCTCTTGAGTTTAGATTTCTGTGATCCTCAAGTAACAGTCTTGGAAGCCACTTTGAAAAGAAGTGAAGTTTCTGCCCTCTTTTGCCCCTCCCCCATCTCCTTTTCCCCCCACCTAATAGCCCCTCCTCTATTTTCAGGTCAACTTTCATTTTTACTTTCCACATATAAGACAGAACACATAATCCATGTCTTTCTGTACCTGGTAATTCATTGAACATAATGTATTCCAGTCCTACCCATTTTCCTGCAAATGACACCATTTTCTTCTTTATGGTTTATTAATATTCTATTCGCTAATCTGTATCCGCTAATCTAGTACTGGCCACACAGGCAGAGTCTGTATCTCGGCTGATGCGTGCCTGGAGTTTTAAGCCTCACTCAACTTCCATTCTTTCTTGTATAAAATGCCAAAGATAATCATGGAAATGAGGGCAGCTAAGTCACCTGAGGTGTCACAGCTGAGGGTCTTTTGTGCAGTAAGTGGTTTGGCCCTGCTGGCTCTAAAGAAACTTGTAGAATAAGCAAGTTTCCCAAGGAGAAATGTTTTGAAAGGCACAGCCATGCTCCTTGTATTTCTTCAGAGTGATGGCTTTGCAGCAGTTGATATAAATTTTGCAAAGACAACAGTGAGGACAAAGTGCTCACACTAAATTCAGGTGTTTTTAGAAATGATCCATAGATCCACACATTCAGCTTTTGACCTCTTGAAACATTTCTATTCATATTAATAGGCTAAAATTCAGTTAATCTATCAGACTTAAAGCGTATATCAATAACATCTACACCATCATTTTAAAAAGCTGATAATCTAAAAGTGCAGTTATATTTTCCCAAGGCTAATATCCCTCTCAGCTTCTGGCACAGAGGAGACGTGTGGGAGTAGGCTCTAAGGACACACGGAAATTGTTTATGGACCAGTGAAACAGCCGAGCGGCCCATCGCCCCATTCTGCTGCAGGGTCTCAGTACCTTCTCACGGCTGAAGACCTGACAAGGAGCATCCCTTGCAAAGCCCCGCTGCAGGGCCAGGTCCCCTGATTCCAAGTCCGGTGCTCCTCCACCATCCCATATCATCCGATTCAGTGAGCACGGTGGGGGTCGATGAGGCAGACTTGGACTTCAGAAAGTTCCAGAAGCGTTCTTGTGCTTTATTGCAACTCTACTACTGCAGAGTTCTGAGTCCTTTCTGATTTTACAGATTCATGTTTAACAGTACTTTGGGATATGAGTGGCACTGAATTATTCAGCTGCAAATAATAAATAGTAATAAGTTATTTGTCACTCCTTGTGTTTTTGGAATACACATCAGTGACTTGATTCTTTAGAGACTGTCATGGAGTGACAGCTGCCTGGGCTCACTGCCCGGGGACCAGGGCTCCCCCTTAAACGCACACCCACCAGGACCACGATGATGACATCGGCGCTGTCCACAGAGGCAGAGAAGCAAGTATTTGCCTGAAGGTTGGATGTTGTGCATCATCTGTTAATCAGTGCTCCTTGGGAGCCAGCTAGAGAGCTGTTTGCAACTCATTCTCCCAAGCACTGTTATTGCATTTTAGACATTCCAATGTTAACCTACCTCGTCTTAAAGAAAGAATGAAATATCTGGTCTAGTTTACTTTCCATCCCATATTAGAGCAGGAATACAAATTTTTGTGAATGGTGTCTGCAAAGACTAAGCTATGTATGCGTAATTTAAGCAAAAGGAACAAAAGTGGTGATGGTGCACAAATCCACTAAATTCGAAGCCTATATAATATCTGCTCGAATAAATAAACTCAAGAAATCCGTAAGGAGTTGTCTGAATAATAGGTTTGGTAAACACAGGCAGCAAAGTACTTAGATGAGAACCATGCAGAAGAAGCTGACCTCTTTTGTACTGAGTCTAAATGGAGCCTCAAGGCACACAGCAGCAAATACTCAGCAAGGTGACAGTGATTTTGGGCAAAGATTAGAATTACATACATACAAGCCTACTTTAGTAGTTCTATTGTTTGTAGTGCACTAGACTCATCCTCTCAAAGGGGAACTCCCTTTAAATTTTCTGAGCTGTTGGTAGTAATAAATTGCTCTTCTGTGACATTCAGCCACGTTAACGCATTCGATGGTTATAAAAATTGTGAAATACTCCAGGACTAGGTAAGCAAGTGATATGCAGCACTTTTGTGAAAAAAACAATGAGAAAAAAGCTTTCTACAGAAAATAAAGATGATATGAATATATGACATCTACCGATAAGCAGAATAAACATTACAAAGTTATTTTTTCTTTAAAATTAAATTAAAATCTCAATAGTATATTTTTATAACATCATCAAAACAGGCTTAAGGTTCTTTTGCAAAAACATACAAAATAATTAAGAAGATCCTGTAAGATTAATAAAAGAGACTTTCCTTACTGTTTTCTAATACTAGATATGGAACTACAATAAACAGAGCACAGAGGAACTAGCGAAACATCAAAACAAGGTACTTACAAGGGAAACATTTAGGGTAGTTTCAGTTTATATTTTACATTTTTCTGTGATTCTTATGTCATCAGGAAGTTCTGTCATAATTAGACATAGGCATTTTAAAAATAATAATCTCCATTTGCATTTATGTCACAGTTTTAGGTGAATTATTTAATTAATTCTTACAGCACATCGATTTCCTTGTTCTCTCTTGGTTTATTTTCATTTTTTCAAAAACATCTTATCTTTAAAAAAAATCTTTCCCTGACCCTCATACCAATCTCAGCCCTCTCTCCCCTCAGTTGCATATTTCTTCTAAGAAAAAATGACCAAAAAAAAAAAGGGGGGGGAAGGCTCAAGAGACGGGTGGATGAGGGAGGGAAGGCGTGAAGGGGCTGGAAATGAGAGTGAAGACTGCAGTGTACATGGACCGACTCCACGCAAGGAACATAAACCTTATGTACTAAACACATGTACTATTACAATAAAATATTTTTAAGGGTTGTCATCAGCTCCAAATCCGTGAGCCCATCCCCCCTCACTGTGTTCTAACAGCCCCCCTCTGCCACCCCGGGATGCTCTGTATCTGCACCACAGAGGCACGGCCACCAGGGGCCCCACACTGCTGCATCACATGGTTCCATCTCTGTCTTCATTGTCCCTTCACCTCTCAGCAGCATTGGCTGCTCCTAACCAGTTCATCGTACTTGCATGGCCTACCTGGACTTCTACGTCTCACACAGTTTTTGTCTTATCATGCAGTGAGTTATTCAGCTCATTATAAGAAATGATCCTTTTCTGTGTGTGTCTTCCCCATATGCCTGTGAGTTCTAGAGCAGAGCACAAATATCACAGTCACATGTTTTACTTCTAAAGATAAAGGTATTAGGAAAACTACTTATGCCATGTCTGACATAGATTTGGAGTGCCACAAAGGGGACAGAGGAAGATTAGTCAACATTCCCCTGGCCAACATAGGCAAGAAGCAGTATTACAATTAGTGATCTGTCTGGTGAATGGTACACCACGCACCATGGTACATGATCAGGATCTAAGTTGGGTGGCAAGAATATTGATATAATTGTGTCTTATTTTGGTAGTAAAGATATCTTTCATAAAATCACAGAGTATCTGACTTGGAAGGGACAATGTATGTCACCTAGATCTGCTTAATTTTACCTGATTACTTCAACAAGTTTGATTGCATCATATGGAATTTATGATACATTTTATTGACAGCATCCCTTTTGTTTTTGATCTGATGAGATGTTTCTTGGGCATGTATTATTATTATTATCTTTTCGTTCTTGTTCTAGACTCTATATAAGCTGCTGCTTTTCATTGTGCCATATGTTCCGATTAAACACATATCTCAGTATATTTTAGTTGTGAATTATTGCTCTGGGTGAGAATGGAGAGAAATTCTACACCTTTGAGGAAACAGGAAATATATTCTACTTACAGCAGTCAGGAAAGCTATGTGGGAGACTTATGGATTATGTGCACATACTTAGAGCTCACAAGACTGTCTTCTCTCCATGCACTTCTGGAAGATGATTAGCAAACAGCAGAGGAGACCAGGAATCACGCATCTCTGCACAGCACCTTCTTGGAGTCACAAGCAACCAAGAACTACTTCTCTGATGAATAAGAATCCACATAATGGCCATATATTCTACTCCTAGATATATCTGCTATTTGGAGTCAGAGGAATACAAACTTCATTAGCTCTCTCTGAGTAGGAATAGCAATATCCGAGCTGGGGAAAAGCAAACTGCAGCTGTCCATCCTCTTCTCAGCCATGCTGTAGTCTACAGGGGTTGAGTGCAGAGGCTGTTTTTAGTGTTGCGTGTATCATAGATCAGGTAATAGGCAAGAATCACTTGCTTTAGAATATTTCTACAAAGTATTGAGGAGCCCCATTAACACAGAGTTAGGCACACCCCACAAAATCTATGCATAACAAAGCCAAACTTGACCAGTTGATCTAATAGCACCACACTGGTAAATAAACAGAAGTAATGAGAGGATTACTTAAGACCTCCATGTGCTGAAATCCAAGTGAGTCAAAGAAATAGCCTGACTCTCTGCAGGGATGTTGGTTGGTTGCTATGGAATTTTGGGGGGTGTCAGGTAAAGGAGAACTTGGAGCACTGCACAATGACAGTTTTGCCTGCTATGTGACAGCCAAGTAGAGCCTTACTCACCAGGATGGCCATGCAAACAGCTCTCAGTGTGGTGGGAAAGACCACCTGATGCCCTGTGGTGGATCTGGTTCCCATCCAGGTCCATCCGTCAGCAGGGAAGCAATACTATGAAACATAGCAGTTTGTTGTCAGGTGTATTAAACTTGAATCAAGGAACAAATTACCCCCATAAACTGCTCAATGGAGCAGAGCTCCAAAGTCTGTGCCCAGTGTTCAATAAATAAAAGATAAAAAAAACAATAAAATCATTCTCTCTAGAACATTTTAGGCACCTACTTTGAGGGATTCCAACTTGTAACCAGGAGAAAATGTTCGTCTTTGTAAGAATGCAGTATTGGGCCACCGTGTCCTCTCTTGTGTGGTGGCCGCCCTCACGCTGTAGGGTGCACTTCATTTCCTACTTTTGCTTGGTCCATAATCATTCTGCAGAGCCTGTTTCTTTCCCTACCTTTATAAAACTATGCTACCATTACAAAACCAAAAAAGAAAAAGAATGCAGTATCAACAAATCCACTGTTGAATGAGCACCCTGGGAACATACCCAGGGTCTGTACTGAGCTGGACAGTGACCCCCAGGGAAGGCACAGGGCACACCTGGACTCACACCAGCTGGGGGCCGGGAACTTGTCTTCTCTAACCTCCAGTACTTCATCTGTACCATGAGGTTAGCATGACTGGCTACTGTATGCAGCTATTATAACAACTAAATAAATTGATCTGATAATAAATTCTTGGAAGAGTTTGTTATGGTGCCATTAATGGTGACAGATGAAAATGAATTTTGCCTGGGAGCATCAGCAAGGTCTTCCCAGTGCTCCCCCATTAGTCAAGGCTCCTCATATAGAGAAGAAACAATGAGCATGGTGAAAACATGATTTGTAAGGAAACAGAAGGGCGAATGTTGGCGTTTAAAGTATCGTGTACCTGTGTGCGTGTGTGTGTATGCCTGTGTGCGTGTGTGTGTAGCTGGACACCGTGGCACACGGAGGGGATGGGGAGCCATACAGTGAAAAGAGCTTGGCAGCTATGTGAATATATCAGCAAAATTTGTTGCAATCTAGATATCAACTAACACCATCATGACTCTGAAAAGAAAAGAAAATTTGGGAATAAGATAAATTTTCTAGAAAATGCAGGGACCCTCACAGGATTTCAGGCCATTGCCCTCCACTCAATGTTTTCAG
>RJWM01050781.1:0-10648 GCA_004363535.1 Dasyprocta punctata
GTCTTGAACTCATTACGTAGCCCAGGCTGGTCTTGAAGTCATGGTGATCATCCCACCTCAGCCTCCCAAGTGATGGGATTGCAGAAGGGTGTCTCCACATTTGGCTTCTCAATGAATTTCTAGAGATAATATTCTTTTCCTTTAATTGGTTTATCTCCCTTCTTTGCTCCATGCTCTCCCTTTTAAGCTTTTTAATTTTGAAATGTGTAGAATCATAGGGTAGATTCACAAGAGGTTGCAAAGTAAAGTGAAGTCCCAGGAATCCTTGGTCTAGCCTTCTGATAGTTAACATTTTGCAAAACTATAGCATAATATGAAAGTTAGGAAATTGATGTGGTATTCATTCAGATTCCTCCAGTTATTCATATGCTCATTTGTGTATATATAGCTCAGTTACATCATGTGTAGTCTTGCAAAACAACCACCACAATAAAGGTGCCCAACTGTATGCAAGACTCTTTGATATCCATCCCTCCTTTCTCCAACCCCAGCAACCATGAGGTCTGTTCTTCAGCTCTGTAATTAATTATGTTACAAATGTTGCATAAGTGGAACATATGCGCAGCCTATTTTTTTTTTTTTTTTGTACTGAGAATCAAACTCAAGATCTTGCACTTGCCAGGCAGGCACTTGTGCTGCATAGCCTTTTGAAGTGGGCATTTTTCACTCAGCGAGATTTCTTTTTTGGATTCATCCAAGTTGTTACATGAATGGATAGTTTGTTCTTTTATATTGCTTACTAGTATTTTTTGGTGTGGATGCACCATAGTACATTTAACCATTCATTAATTAAAGGACATTTAGGTAGTTTTCAGGTTGTGATTTTTACGAATAAAGCTTCTGTGAGCATTTATGTACAAGTTCCTGCATGAAAAGAACTTATTGCTCTGGGAAAAATGCCTAAGAGTGTAGTTGCTAGTTGTGTGTTAAGTCCATTTTTAGTTTTCAAACAATCTGCCAAACTGTTTTCTGGAGTGGCTGAATCATTTTACAGTGCTGCTGGCAGTGTATAAGTTATCTAATTTCTCTTCATTCTTGCCAGCATTTGGTGGTATCACTGTTTTTCATTTTAGCATTCTGGTAGGCATGGAATGGTATCTAATGGATGATTTGAATATCTCTAGTGGCTAGCAGTACCAATCTTCTCCTTCCATGTTATTTGTCGTTTACAAGTATATATCCTACGCATGCCTTTTGTCCTTCTTCATTGGATTTAATTTTGAAAAATCTTTGGAAATTCTCCCCCCCCCTTTTTGTACCGGGAATCGAACTCAGGACCATGTGCTTGCCAGTCAGGTGCTGTGCCACTCAGCTATGTCCCCAGCCCTTTGAGAGTTATTCGTATATTCTAGATCAGTGGTGGTGAGCTTACGGCATGTGTGCTGCAGCTGGTCGTTTGTATCATAGAAAGCTCTGAAAGATTTGCCATCACTGTTCTAGATGCTAGTCTTTTGTTAGATATGTGATTTTATTAATATTTTCTCTAAGTCTGTAGTTTTTTCTTTTCACTTTTTAAGAGGGTTTTTGCTTAAAATTACTTTTCACTTTGATGAAATTCAGTTCATCACTTTTTCTGTAATGGATTTCAGTGTTAAGTCTTAACCGTTTGCCTGGTCGTAAGTCAAGGATGTCTATGGTTTTTTTCTGCTTCCTTATAATAAAGTCTATTTTGCTTTGCTATCTTTTCTATTTCTTTAAATAACTTTATTTTTGCTCAGATTCTAAATTTTTATGAGTACATGTTTACAGTACGTAATGCTTGTATTTGTTACAGAAGTTGGTACATGTGCAAAACACACCCTAGTTTTTGTCCATTTCTCCTCCCTTTCTTCCCTCTCCGGTCTCTCAGTTCCCTTCCCATTTACAAAAATGTCTTTTCTTTTTTTCCTTTTCTGTTCTTTTTTCCTTTCTTTTCCTCTCCCTCCCTTCCTTCTTTCCGCTCTTTCTTCTTTATTGAGATGGTGTTTCACTATGTTGTCCAAAGTGGCCTTGAACTCATGATACTTCTATCTCAGCCTGCATAGTACCTGGGATCACAAGTGTGTGCAACCATGCTTGCTGCCTTGCTATGTTATTTTTCTTATTCCTGTTGCTTCATTTTAGGATACTTCTGCTCAATTCCATAATTCTCTAATTTTAAACTAATCATGGAATAGTTCATTGGTGTCATTTGTGTTGAAAATGTTGCGTAGTCAATATGTAAATGATAACCTCTTTAGGAAAGGAACTAGATCCTTTAAAGCAACAATTGTGATATCTGTATTCATGGTAAGCATATACTGAACCACACTGTAAAACTACTTGTAGTTTTTAGTACAGATATGTTCTTTTTCTTTTCCTTAAGATAAGATTTTGTCAAGGAAAAAAGTATGGCTCTTGAAAAATCTTGCTTCTAAGACTTCTGCATAGAAAATATGTGCCTCTTTTAAAACTTGGTAGTCAGCACTGATCTCAAAACCTTCCTTACCTCTCCTTAAATATGCCTTTTAATAGTCACTATAGAGGGCTGGGCTGTACCTAGGGGAATTTATATAGAAATCTGATGTTTCCACTAACTTACTGGAGATATTAAAGCATTCCATACCCTTTACATGTTAAAAAATGCTTGTCAGTAGGAGTTTATAACTTGAAGTGCAGTGCATTCCTTGAAAGTAGAATTGTATGTTTTTATTTCATCGTGATAAAAAAATAAGGAAAAAATTTAGATTTTTTTCTGTTTTATAAGTTGTGCTTTGTTTCACATTTCTGGCTGCTTCATTATTCCTTTCACCTCTTCCTTTGTTTTCCTGGGTGATTTGTAGATCTCTAAAATAAATATATAGCTGAGTATATATATCTGCTTAGACTCAGACGTTTTTTCTGTTACTGGGGTTTGGAATGCAATTGGAGGCCTAGGTATACCCATCCATAGTGAGTTCATTGCTTTGTGTTTATTTTTGTGTGTACTGTAAAGTTCATAATTATTGAGTCTCATTACTGTTTATGATGATAGAGCTGCATGTTGCTGCTTGCTATTCATTGCTAAAAACCCCACCTGAAATTGCTTTCCCAGATCCATTCATTTATTCTCTAGGACTAGACCAGGTTAGTGTCCTGTTTCTCTCAACTCAGAGAATCTGAGAATCAGTGAATTTCTTTTTCTCTTAATATGAAGTAAAATACATAGAAGTCAGAGGATATAGAGTTTTGTAGTTCAGTCAAGAAAGAAGAAATCATTTCATACCTTGTGTTTTCTATCATATACATGAATCTGCAGTTACAGTGCAATTTGGTCTTTGGGAGATTTGCCTATGAATACAAATATGAAAGGACAGCCAGCCAGTAAACCCCACGTTGACCATATCATATCCTTAGGCAAGGTGAAGGATTCTGGTAACATCTCATCTTCTTTCCAGCATAGCAGTAGATTCTGATCACACTTTGAGGGAAGACTCGTTTAGCGACCTGCTTTTCTAAAACTTAACATCGTTGGCTCTGAAAGTTGTATTTTGCTTGCATAAGTTGGTGAAGCAGGGTCTTGATGAACAGCATCAAAAATGTGCTAAGGCAGTCACGAGAATTTTACATACTGTATTTCAGAATGATGTATGTTCAGTGAGCATACAACACTAATTAGCTTAGATGATTGTTGGTTTCATTCTTTCATTATAGAAAACAGGATTTCTGGAAGGTTATGTGACTTTTCTCCTTATCTTTTAGTGACTTGGTAAGAGAATTGGGTTCTTAGCCAGGCTCCTTGGTCTCTGGGAGGAGTTCAGGTGTCCACACAGAGGCCTGCACGCTCCCTGTGTTGCTTGTGATGTCGCGGTTGATATTTAAATACATTTACTTGTCATCACAATATGCTTTGGGTCTTTCATGTGGGGCTCAAAACCTTAGAACATGAAAACCAAACCTAAGTAATGTGTCCTGTTATCTAGGCAAGTGTCTCTCTTTCTCTTTTTCCTTTTAGAAAAATATTTCATGACAAAAACAAAGAAGTATGTGAATGGTAACTGAAAAAGCATTGCTTCCTTCTACAAAACCACTAGGATTTGCATAAACCACTGGACTGTCTGGTAAGTGAGTCTCTGCTTTGTCAGTCCCTGGAGACCTTTGACATTAAATTATTTATGTTATTACAGATAAGGAAGGTTCTAAATTTGAGCATAGGTATTTGTTAAACTCTTCAAGTCATAACAGGTGTGGAATGGGATATTCTAAAAGTCTTTAAAATAACCAATAAAACTGTGTATTACAACTCTACACATAAAATTAAAAGCCTTTAAATTTAACAGCAAACAGCCTGTTAATTATTTGCCTTTGATACTACTGAGATGTGTTGAGAGTAAATATTCAAAATATGCCAATTTGAGGATTGAAAAGAAAATTTAAAGGAATTTCTATTATCACTCTTAAAATGTTCAGAAGACATTTATAGCAATACAAACCATAGCCTGACTGCTTCTGTTTGGTATTTATTCCCTGAAGTAGATGCCAGAGATTGTTTGAAGAAGAGAATGATATAATTTACTGTTTGAATTTTGCTAGGCTCTAATGCTGGAAAAGTAATTGATGCTGAAATTTTTATAAATAATTAAATGTCTTACTGATAGTAAAGTAATAGCCACCTTTGAGGTTATTTATCGGTATTTATAATCTAGAAGCTGCAAGCATAATTTAGTAAGCTTTGCATTTCTCGAACCTGGCATTGTTGCAAGTAAATTTGCATACACTATAACTGATGGTTTTTTATATATCTAATTTTTCAGGTATGAATAGCTTGAAACAGCTTCTTTCTCTTGAAGATAGTACTTGGTATACTTTCCATTTTCACTCGATCTATTATGACACCATGTTTTAACTTGTGTTGTAATGCCTGAGGGATTATCTTGATTTATCTTAAGTAAGTATGCTTTTAAAGTGAGAATGGTAATCATAAGAAATCTTTGGGCAGACAAAGACAGAATGCTAAGGATGTTTCATAATCATCATCATCATCATCATCATCATCATCATCGCTAACGTTTCTTAAGGCACATACTTAACCCTTATAGCCTTGTGAGGTACATGTAGCTTCACAGTTACTTATTTAAAATCCCTGCGTTCAGCTGTGTTCCAGAATACACAATGTTTTTGGAGCCTAGAAAGGTAATTAGTGCATATGCCATATAATGTATTGCTGTCCAGTGGGATCCTGGGAAGCACCTCATTTACGAGGCCATTAATATTTCTGCAGAGAGACATGAATAGTTACGCTGAGCAGAATAAATAAGAACTATAAATACTGTCATGTTAATTCAGATCAGGGCTGGCCACCAAATGAGTTTGAGCCTCATCTTAAGAAAACATTTTTGTTCTTTTCTCAGCTTTTTTTGGTTTTTTGAAATTGAGGTTAAGGAAATAGAAAACTGTGCTATTGTAATCCCTTTTTATAGAGGTGAGGGAACTGAGGTCCAGAGACATCAAGAAACTTGTCCATTGTTATGCAATGAGGGGCAAAGCGGGGGCTGTGACTATATAGCAATTTGAAAGAATAGCTGGATCTATACATGCTAACGTGGTGATATTTTTATGAGAACTCATGAAATTAAAAAGATACTCAGTCTCTAGCACCAGAAATAATTAATTTGTTAAGAATAGCACATACAATATTGTATCATTTTTGGGAAAAATTTCTATCAATGTATATAAACATTATACAGAATTATTTAGATATATATTCAGTAGATTCTTGGCAGACTATACCTCTGATGAGTAGGATATATAGGGTCATAATAATTAAGAATGTCTTTATTTCTTTACCGTATATGCATCTGTGTTCTTTGTATTTTTAAGTGACGCATACATGTGTAAAGGAAAAGTGGGAGGAAAAAACTAACGACAGGTACAGACTTTTAATGTTGCTTCAGAAAAATAAAGAGCTTGGTGCCCTCTGTTCCTGCCATCCAGTACACAGCAGCTTTTCTTTTCATTGTCATTCATGTATTACACTGGCTACTCGGGCAGTGTAATTATTCTTCTGTTTTCTGTAGATAGCCAATTTTCTCAAAGGTGCATAAGAATAGCATTTCATACCGAATGAATGGGGCTTAGCAAGATGAAATATCACCCGTGGAATATAAAGTTCAAGCTGTGCGAGGGTTGAGGCATCATGTCTTGGCTGACAAGCAGTTTGTTAGCAGTGTGCTGAGTGAACTGACAGTGTGAAAGGGCCACCAGCAATGTGAATGCGATCTTCAGCTCTATCACAGGAGTACAGTATTTAGAAAGTGACAAGCAGTCAAATCTCACTGTATCCAGACCGTGGCTGGAGTCACATCTCCAGTTCTGGATGCCATATTTTAAAGGGATGCGAGCAGTGTGAAATTTTTTCCAAGCACACTGGCTGAGAGGTTGAGGGATTTGAAATCATGTGATGGGTGCTATGGCTTGTGTTTGGGTGTCATTCCAAAGTCTCATATGCTCATAGGTGGGGCTTTTTCAGAGATGGCTGGATGTAGAATGTGTGATTGTTTCATGGTGTGATCCTTGGATCAAAGGCACTAAGATTAAGGGTGTGAGGCCTGCCCACTGTAAGTAGCCTGGGTGAGACACAAGGGATAAAAAGAGCTGTGGTTATTCCTTGTAACTACTTCTGCCTGCTATGAGCTGTTTCTCCTTCATGATGCCTGTCTGCCATTCACTGTGCTCTGGAGCCAGCCGATTATGGACTGAAACCCCTACAAACTGTGAGCTAAATAAACTTTTTCTCCTTTAACTTTGGAAGTTTTGTATTTTGTCTCAGCAGTGAGAAATGAGACTTCATAGGGCAAGCTTAGCTAGCTGTTATATCAGCTTCTAGCAATGTTTGACTCTCTTATCTTCTCAAGTGAGTTATTTTAGCCCAGTGTTGATAGACTACCAGTCTCTGCTGCTTCCTGAGTGTTGAGTGTTTAGGGTATAGAGATGAAAAGATATGGACTTTGTCCTTCCTGGACTCTGAGTGTATAAAGGACAAAGTCATGTGCACAACTCTTTGCAAACAGCTTGAAGGATAACAGTACACAGTTAATCCAGAGGCAGCACAGAGAAATCACAGTTAACTCTTCCTATGGTGGTGAGAGATGGAGCCAGGGTAAGGCCTTCAGAGAGAATCTTACCTCCGAGCTGGGTTTTGAAAATGAAATGTGTCTGTGGGTGTCTTTGTGAAGTGTGATAAAAAAACATACGGAATGCGACTGCTGAGTATCATCCTGCAGAAAGGCAGGCTCATAGAAATTGTGTTGTGCCGTAATTTACCTTATTCTCCAGATATGACACCATGTGACTTCTGACTCTTCTTCAAAGTCAAAATGACCAAGGTAAACATTTTGAATCAGTTCAGAATATCAAGACAGACAGAACAGCACAAATAAAGACACTCACAAAAGAGGACTTCCAGAATTGCTCCAGAAAGTGGCAAAAATGACGGGATAAGCATGTTCAAAGTCAGGGGAAGTATTTTGAGAGGGACTAGTGTCTTTTACTATAATGATTTAAAATATTGTGCACCTGTTTGGAGTAACAGTCACCATGTTTTTTGGTTATATTGCCTATTCGAAAGAATATAATGTATAAGAAGAATTGAAATTATTCAGTACAACCTTACAGGCTTCAGATCAGTTGGGGTAGGGTAAGAGAGACAGATTTAGCCTCACTTTTAAAAGTTTTTAATAGAGCTGTACAAAGGCTGTCCAGGGTTTCCAGTCCCCAGATGTGTTAAAACACAGGCAAGTCACCTTTTTGTCAGTCATAGTGCAAGAGAATGGGTCACACAGGACAGAATGCAGCATAATGAAGGGTTTAGGGGCCTGAGTTCTGGGGTCAGACTCCTAGAACTGACTTTTCCACCTGCTGGCTCTGTGGCCTTAATGAGGGTTATGATAATTAACATTAATGTGCTCAGAATAGCACCTGGTATGAGTGCTAAGTAAGTCACTAATAAATGCTGGATATTACTGTTGTTACTAGTGGTTAGTTGATGTATTCTTTAAAATTCTTCTTACTTTGACATTGAAGTTCTAATTGTGTAACTGTTTGGCAATATCCTTGTGAAATAAGAAAGTGGTAATGAAACAAAAGCAAAAACCAAAACATACCATCAACTCAGCAACAAAGATTTGAGTGAAACTCTTGCTGTAGTTGAACAAGAGTACATTGCTTTAGTGATTGTCTTGCCCTATCCTTTCTGAGCCTTCTTAGTTTTCCAGTGCCCACCCAGAATGTTTTTTGAGGGGCTGATGCTGCATGATTCTCTCTAGCTTGTCTTTTTCTTTATCTTATAGACAAAGTGGTCTCGTGAATAGGAATGCCTGCCAAAATACCGAGATTGGAGATAATGGAAAAAGATCAATTAATGGAAGAAGTCTTGGATAGGTTTGTTAATTCTCATGAGCAAACATATGAAGAATTTTTGAGCACTTTCACTCATCTTTCAAAAGGTAAAATGGAGAAATAAACTCTCTACAGCAGTGGAGATAAAAATTATGCTATACATTTATTTATGTCAGCGCTACCTTTTAAGGAAGATTATTTCATTAGTATTCATGCAATTCTTTGATCAGGTAAGTCTTATTAGGGCGTTCGTGACTGACGTGTGTGAATACCAATGTCTTTACACTTCTAAGGGCTATCTTATAAGGTTGGAGCCATTGAACTTGTTAACTAAAAATGTCCTGAGAGATTATTTAGTATAATCACTTCATTTTATTTTTTAAGAAATGCAAATGAAGAGAGTCCTGCTCATTAAAAGAACATTTAAAATGTAAACCCTGCACATGTTTGGATCCTAGCCATTTATTGGCTATGTGATCTGGGCATGGAGGGCTGTTGATTAAAGGGAGAAAATAATAATACTTCCCCCCAGTGTTGATAAAGGCTTTTTCAAGGAATCCATGTAAAACTTAGCGTAATGATTAACACATAGCAAGCACTTCGGAGCGTGAAGTATTGGTATTGTTGTGAAGGTGATGAAGATGATGATGATGATGAAGATGATGGTACTGTGGTTTTTGTAGATAGGAATTAACACTTTAAACCTGTGGTGATGATCTAAAGCCTAAAGGTCAAACCCATGTTATCTTTCTTTATGTGTTTTACTTGCCCCATATAGTGTTATATTTTTATTAAATCAACACTTAAAAGTTGGATAATTTTACATGAGAGTCTTGTGTGTCATCTAATCAGATGAAGTGAAGTCTGTTACTTACGACTTCCCTTCCGGCAGCATCAGTTGGAGCTTCCTAGCTTGTCATGCTGTCACAGTCAGTATGAAAATGATGTGCGTACACTGTGTGCTTTGTTCACTTATGTGGCTCTCCAGGGCAGGAGTACTGTAATCTAAGTTGTTCTGGGTTCTGCCTCAGATTATTATTGCCTTGCTCTCAGCCATGGTTCTTTCTTGGCCATTGGTTCACCCGAGGATCTCCTTGAAGTCACTGGTTCTCCAGTGGTGTGTTAGACTCACCTGGAGAGCTTTTGGAACTTAGCGATACCACAGCCCATTCTGAAACTTTTGTAGGGCTAAGGAATTGGTGTTTTTGAAGGTTCTTCTGGCAATTCTAATGTGTACCCAAGGGTGAAGACAGGGAGGTTCGTAATCTCCAAGGTCATAACTCTTAGAAAATCTGATCTCACATTTGTAAGTGGTGATTCATAATTCTAAACAAATATCTGAAAATCTGGTCTCGTGCTTATAAGTGGTGATTCATACATTCTGAACAAATAGAAAAGTAGTTATAATGAACATGCATAGGATAGGTTGAGTATCTTACTCTGAAAATTTGAAATCTGAAAGGCTTTAAAATCTAAAACTTTTTGAACACCAACATGATGCTGTGGGTAGAAAATTCTACACTTAATCGCATATGACCAGTCATAGTCAAAACACCAGTGCATTAAAATCATATTGTATAAAATTACCTTCTGGCTAAGGTATGTATGTAACACAAATGAATTTTATAAATGTTTAGATTCGGGACCTATCCCCAAGATATCTCATTATGTATATGCAAGTATTCCAAAATATGAAAACATCTGAAATTCAAAACACTTTGAGTTGCAAGAATTTTAAATAAGGATACTCAACCTGTTGAGTAACATTGGTATCTGTTTTGTTTGTACTTAAACAAATAACATGGTTTTAATTACACTTGTTGGAAATGAGAATTTAGGATTGTCAAGCTAACTTTGGAACTGTCTGTGAATGATCTGTTGTGATATGATATGTTGGTCAAATTAATCTTGAGAATAGACAAATCATCTTTCAGTTTATGGAAGATGCTTACTTTTTCTGAAACTAATGATCAAGTTCCTATTTTCTGGACCCAAACAAAGATAAAAGTGGTAGAATTAATGAATTGTGTGTCAGTGGCAT
Organism: Dasyprocta punctata; assembly: GCA_004363535.1. NCBI lineage: Eukaryota > Metazoa > Chordata > Mammalia > Rodentia > Dasyproctidae > Dasyprocta > Dasyprocta punctata. Next base: position 10,376 of record RJWM01050781.1, read on the forward strand.
TCTGAAAATCCAAATTATTTTGGAAATTACTTGTATGGCTGATTTTATTTTTGTACCCTGCAATAATAAAAGCGTTTTGCCAGGAGTTTGACATTTTAAGGGGTCATGGTGTATTTGTTTTGGGGACAAGGGATGTAGTCTGGTTTCAGATTCTGCTATGATCATTGCATGCAGAGTGAAAACTGTTGCAGACGTGGTGATTTCATTTTGAGTTCAGCTTAGGGCCCAAAATTGAGCTGAAATAAATGATGATGTGAGTCATATGAAGTGTAT
>RJWM01050782.1:0-10649 GCA_004363535.1 Dasyprocta punctata
ATCCTAAGTACCTAAATTCATTTTTATTTTATGGTTGTCTACTTACGTTTTCTAAAGACATATGAATAAATTCAAATCATGATAGAAGCAGAGCTTATATTCTTCCTAAACTCAATTGTATAGTCAAGTATTGCACAAAGTAGATGCCTGAAAGATATAGGAAGAGTTGATCCTTGGCAATGAAACTAGATTTTCTGTGTGTGTGGTACTGGAGATTGAACCCAGGACCTCTCACATATACCAGACAAATGCTGTACCACTGAGCTATATCTAAAATTTTCCTAACTCAGTCTCCTGAGTAGCTGTAATTATGGGTACATGCTACCATGCTTGATTGAATGCAGAATTTTGAGTGGGATGTGAAAAAACTATGGCACAAGCAAACAATCTCAGTGTGTTAGCTAGAATAGAATTCTGCTGCATCAAATATTCCTGGAAATAAGTGGATCATTGGCATTGGTTGGATCTTAGACATTTTTTATATGTATCATTTTATAGTTTCTTTGCAAAGTCAGTTTTTAATGAAACAATCCTAAGACTAAAAGGGGTACACACCCAATCAAATATTAAAAGCTGACATATTTCTCACTATATTTATTACTTGAGCCATTCAATACGATAATATCAGAATATCTTTGGTTTTATATGCCTGAACTATGTTAGAATTTTGTAGCTTTAAAAACACTTCAAATACATAGCAGCTGCCCAAACTTAATTATAGTGGTGTTTCTTAAACCCAGTGAGGAATCCTATACAGTCTGTTCTCCGGGGTTAAAATTTAAAACATGTACAGTTGCTATAGACTAAAACTTTTCACATAAAACCCAAGCTTCAGGAGACTTGTGTATATGTGTGAGTGTTAAATATCTTTAAAATTACTGCTTATAATTTTAGATTACAGGGCCTTAAAAGTTAAAATTTTTATGGTCTGGGGATGTAGTTCGATGGTACAGCACTTTCCTAAATTTCTTTTTTTAACTACCAACTTATGAAAGGGTGAAGAAGCCAGGTCTGGGAGTTTGGCTCAGTGACTTAAGTGCCTGTCTGACAGGCGCAAGGTTGTGAATTCAATCCCTGGTGCCGGGAAAAAAAAAAAAAAAAAAGAGTGAAGAAAAAGAGACAGAATTTACACTGACATAAAATATTACATATTGGTATTCCTATGCTTAGTCATTTTCCATTAAAATTTACTGAGTTGATCTTTATTCATTATTACATAAAAAACACAAAACTTTGCATAGCAGCAATTTTTTTTTTGTCTTTTTAAACAGGGTTTCACTATGCAGTTCAGACTGGCTTTGAACTCACTTTGTAGGCCAGGCTGGCTTGATCTGACAGCAATCTTCCTGCCTCAGCCTCCCAAGTTCAGGGATTACAGGTGTGTGCCACCACACCCAGCCTAATTCTAATCATTAGAAAAATCTAAAATATGAAGTTAGAGTTTAAAAAGCCTTAACGTCTTAAAGTTGTAGATTTATATATGCAATAATTTTAAAGGATATCAAACAGTGTGTTATAGTAGAGTGTGTCTGATAGTATAAATATCAGTCAACCATCTACAGAACAACTCAAAGTATTCCCAAATAAACACAGTAAGCAGTCAGATCATTGATTCTGGCTTTGTAACTTGGAATTTTCTCACCAAACATTTCTGATATTTCTTTCTTCTTTCAATAACCACTTATAATAATTTAATTAAGGTCGACCTTCCAATTCCTGACATGATAGAGAATTTACACAACTTGCTGGCTTCATCTCCTGGACTCAACCTGGGAGATGACAAAGAAGTGTGTATGTGTGTGGGAGGAGCAGGTTATAAGATTCTAGAATCTAGAGCAAAAATGGTGAGGAGTTCTCTAGACACAGAAAGAGTGGTTGAATCTTATTCCTGAAGGTGGATATAGGGTTAAAGCTACAGCTAACGAGCCGGGCATGGTGGCACAGGCTTTAATCCCAGCACTTGGGAGGCTGAGTTAGGTTGAGCATTGTGAGTTTGAAGCCGGCTTGGGCTACAACGTGAACCCAAGGCTGGCCTGAACTACATAGTGCGACCCTGTCTCAAAAAACTAGGGCTGGGAGATTGGCTCAGCAGTTTAAGCAGCTGCCTGGTAGGCGCGAGATTGTGAGTTCAATTCCCGATGCCACCAAAAAAAAAAAAAAAGGTACAGCTAACTGTGATGGCTCATCTCATCAACTTGATGAGATTAAGAGATGCCTACAGAGGCAGTTGGGTTGTAAGGGTGCTGACCTCATCAAAGGATTAATTCAATGATGAGTTCATAGCTGAATGGGCTCTTAGCAGGCCGAGTCATGTTGCAGGAAGTGACTCACTGGGGGTGTGTCTTTGAAGGGTGTATTTTATCTCTGCCTCTTTTCCCTTCTCTGTTTTCTGGGCTTTCATGTTGTAAGCAGCTCTGCTTTTCCACAGGGTTGCCGCCATGATGATTCTACCTTACCACAAGCCACAAATAAGGAAGCCAAGTGACAATGGACTGAGACCTCTAAAATCGTGAGCCAAAATAAATTCTTTCTCCTTTAAGATTTTTTTTTTCCAAGCTGGGCGTGGTGGCGCACGCATTTAATCTCAGCACTTGGGAGGTTGAGGTAGGCAGAGCGTTGTGAGTTTGAGGCCGGCTTGGGCTACAATGTGAGCAAGGCCGGCCTGAGCTACATAGTGTGACCCTGTCTCAAAAAACTAGGGCTGGGAGTTTGGCCTAGTGGCTTAAGCGCCTGTCTAGCAGGCGCAAAGTTGTGAGTTTGACGCCCCCATGCTCCAAAAAAAAAAAAAGGATTTTTTTTTTCAGTTTTGTAACTGCAATAAAAACACTGACTAATAACCAACCGTTACAAAGAGAAGAATGGCTGGAGGCAAACTTCACAGTTATACTTTATAGTCTCTCCAAAATTTTGGGGGGAAGATCTATTCTGATCCTAGCATTACTGCATGATAGGAAACAATAGGAACAGCACCAATCAGAAGATATATGGAGACATGTGGGCAGCATTCAAGCTCAGCTGCCAACAGGAGCAGATAGTAGCAGCTATAGGCAGATAGGCATTTCACCTGAGCCTTATGGTTGAATTGTTTAAAACCCAGTAAAAAAGGTAATTCCCAGAGTGAAAGTATAGGGTGGTTTCCTGAGGTTAAGAAGTACTTGATCAAGGGAGGCACAGCAAACAGAAAAATCTCAGATTATAAGCCCAGAGACCCTCTTTTATATAAAAATCCCCTCCCATACACACACTGATTCATTGATAGTAGATGGTGGAAGACATTTTTTAAAAGAATGCTATCATTTTAACTGTACAAATTTATGAGGTACGGCTTGATAATTTGATGCATATATACAGCATATAATGATCAGATCATGGTAACTAACGTTTAACTTGTGGATTAGCATCTAATGACTGTACATATTTATGGGATACAGTGTGATATTTCAATACATGTATGCAATATGTACTGATTAAATCAGGGTTATTAACATTTCCTGCAGGGAGTTTCTGACAAGTAAGAAGGTGTAGCAGAATGACCCATTTTGATAATGCATTGGAGTTGGAATACTCAGAATAAACTCATCTTTAAAATATTATAACTACACATAGATAAATATAGATATATTTTTAGATATATTGGATTAGTATATATGTGTGTATTTATATTTCCTTTTGGAGGTCTAAAAACATCCCAATAGCAACAAGCATGCCTACACACCAGATTTTGGTTGAAAATATCATTTTCCAATAAAAAGAACCATGATGCCTTAGAAAAATGGTTAACTATAGAGCTGGGGCACAGAATATATAAGATAAGCCTGGCACATCTTGTAGTGGCAAAAGTAAGTTGTAACACAAAATCCATAATCATGATGCCAGATGGACACAGGAGCCAGTTGAAAGAGCTCCCAAAGGCCACAGCTGGAAAAATTGAGCAAGGAAATCATAAATGAGTACAATGTTCATTTTAAGTGGTAGATATTCCAATGGATTTTAGTAGAACAGTACACAAATCTCGTTAATCTGATTTCAGAATCCATGTATAATTTACCTTGAAGAAACTGTAGGACTGCAGGGGAAAAGAACAAGAAGTCACCAAGAAGCAAGCCCTCCCTGTGAATCAGCACCATTCATGGGCTGCTGAGGGGCCAACCAGACACCAGCATTTTCCCTTGAGTCAGTGCCATTTGCAGAATTCAGGGGAAGAGAACAAGAAGCCACCAAGAAGCAAACCCTCCTGTGTATCAGCGCCATGTGTGGGCTGCTGGGGAGAGAGCCAGGTGCCAGTTCCTTCCAGCGTGTGGGCTGGGAAACAAGAACCAACACCCTCCACCCCTACACCCACCGCCATAGGGCACCCGATGATCCAGAGAAACACAGGCTACAAATAGCTATTGAGGTAAAATACAATTTAATGCTTATAAGGTTTAGTGTTTCACTGACTTTGCAGGTCTAAAGCTGGTAGTCTGATCATCTATTCAGAGTATAACAATACACAATATAGCATCTATGGGGGATCTCCTTCTGAAGGTGGTAGCCATTGTTAATTCTCTATTATCTTGTTTTGAATTCCTGTATCATTTTCATTGTTTTGTTGGGTTGGGTTTTATTCTGTTTTGTTTTGTTTGATTTTATTATAACTGATGGCATGGGCAGCTATTTCAAAGATGGCAAGATATATTATAGTAACCATTTTGTATTTACTTTTATCTTGTTTTGAAGTTCTTTATTGCATTCATTGTTTTGTTTGTATTGGTTCTATTCTCTTGTGTTTGATTTTTACTACATCTGGAGGTATCTGCAGCTATTTTGAAAACAACAGCAGGCATTACAGTAGCCATCGTTGATTTCCTATTGTTTTGAAGTTCTGTGTCACTTACACTGGTTTGTTTTGATTGGCTTTATTCTATTTGATTATGCTTGGTTTTATTCTCTTTAAAATAAAAATAAAAGAAACTGTGTTAGATAGCTTTCCATTGCTGTGATCAGGGTTGTTTTGGTCCATGGTTTCAGAAGTTTCAGTCCATGGTATGCTGGTTCCAAGGCAGTAATGGCAGGGTGAAAGTGCATAGTAGAGGAAAACTGTTAATCTCATGGCAACCAGGAAGCAGAGAACAGGGGAAGGGTCAGGAAAGAAGAGGCTAGAAACCAGATATACTCCTAGGGCCACACTTCCATGACCTACCAGACATACCAGAAGTATCTTTCACTAAACTCTTAGGTGTTTTCTAAGTCAATCAGGTTGACAGTCACATTTAATCATCACAGATTGTCCAGTTTCGGTATTAAAGAACAATATTCACTGCCTAAAAAGGCTAATAAAATGACCCTTTTTTGCATCTTCAAATCTGTATTATCTTCATATACTGCAAACAAGCAGCAGATTGAAAACAGAAGTTAAAATAACATGGCTGTCTAGTCAATGGCTGTACTGCTCTGAGTACATTTGGTTTTAGAAGCTAAGCATGGCTGAGGTTGTCTAGTACTTGGATGGGAATATGTAGCACACATAAAGTAATACCTCTTGCTTCATTAAATTATTTTTGCTTTGAAAATGTTATTTTATTGAAAAGAAGTTATTTCATAAATATGTAATGGGTTTATAATGAATAGTCAAAGTAATCAATACTTAAATTTTTCCTCCTTTCTAATTTCTACCATGAAGAATATCAACCTATTTTACAAAATGAACCAAGCTGTCCTGGGGTTCTGATAGATTTGAAGGGTGTAAAGTGGTCCTGGGACAAAACATTTTAAAACAGTTGCATATGAGCTGCTTCCCATGATGAATGATGGATACTTTTTAAAACTTTGGCTTTAGAACAGAAAACCAACCCCTTTTCTTTCCTATTTATTTTATTGTTTTTGTTTATTTGAGGCAGGTTCTCACTATGTAATTTAGGCTGGCCCTGAACTCATTATATAGACTAGGTTGGCCTTAGTCTTGCAGTGATCCTCCTGTCTCAGCCACCCAACCACTGGGAATACAGGTATGTGCTACTCCCCAACCCCGCAGCTGGCACCGCATTATTACCAAATCATCAGTCTTTTATCTGTTCTACTTTCTTTAGACCTCAAGGGAGTACCATATTTGATACTGATAACATTGAGGGAACCACTTATCTTCCTTGAAAGTTTCTTACCATGTCATTCTAGTTGATGCCTATATCTAAGTGATCATCTCCTGCTTCACTTACTATATCTTATTCCTGCTGCTCTTGCCAATTTTTGGTCACCAGCTGTTATGGCTTATATTTAGATGTCCTCCCCAAACCTTCATGGGAGCATTGGTGGGGCTTTTGGGAGGTAGCTGGATCTAGGATATATGAATGTGTATTAAGGGCATGATACTGGGATTAAGACTGTGTGGTACTGGATTAGTCCAGTAATTGGTTTATCATAATTCTGGGTGTGGATAATGGGAAGGCCCACCATAGGTATAGGTGGCACCACCTAGAAGGTGTGTAGACTGGATGAGATAAAAGGGAAAGGGAAGCTTGCTATTTAATACTGCTACTTCTGGCCTTCCCTACCATGGACTGTTTCTCCTTTGCTGTACCTCTCTGCTATGCTGCCTTGCCTTGGAGACAGCAGACTATGCTCTAAAACCTCTATAAACTCGGAATAAAATAAATCTTTCCTTCTTTAACTTGTGGGTGTTGGGTATTTTGTAGTAGCACTGAGAAAATTAACTAATACACCAGGTCTTTTTTTATATATTTATTTCTAGGAAAGCATCTGTAGTTCATGTCTTCATCTGTATATTAGCATCTATATTTTGTAGATATTTAAATATCTACATTAAATTTACTGATTATTTTAACCCTTTGAGACAGGGTCTTGCTATGTAATTCAGCCTGGCCTTGAACTCACTATGTAGCCCAGGCTGACTTCAAACTGGTGGTGATCCTCCTGTCTCACTCAGTCTTTAAGGTGCTGGAATCACAAGTGTGTTCCAACATGCAGGGTTAAATTTACTAATATTAATTTTGCAGTTTTCATATTTTAATAACTTTGGAGAAAAAAATCTTAGATTTATAGAAAATTTATAAAAATTGTACAGGTAGCTTCTATATTTCCCACCTAATTTCCCCTATTATTAACTTCTTACATTACTATCACACATTCATCACAATTAATGAATTAATATCTATACATCATTATTAACAAAAGTCTATACTTTCTTCATATTTTCCTAATTTTTGCCTGATGTTCATTTTCTATTCCAGTATCCCATCCATGATACACTGTACTTAGTTGTCATTCTTCCTTAGCTATGACAGTTTCTCAAATTTGTGTGCTAACACTGGAAAGTATTGATTCATGAAACTATACAAGTTTTCCAACCGATAAAAGATTCCATTACAAAAATTTTGTGAGTTTTTTCTGAAACTTCTTTATTATGTGGATTATTCAGAAGTATATAGTATATAATTTGTAAGTGATTGGTCTACCACTGAGTTATATCTATCTATCTATCTATCTATCTATCTTATCACAAATTGTTCAGGCTTGGTTTCAACTTACAGTCCTCCTGTCTGAGTCTTTCAGAGTGCTGGGATTACAGGTGTGCACCAAATGCGTGGTTTATCTTTTTCTTCCTGATTTCTTTTCACGTTGCCTATTTCATTGAATGGACAGAAATTTTCTCACAGAAAGTATACCACTGAATCTTTTTTAATTGTTTTATTCATCTATTTATTTATTTGAGATACAGTCTTACTATGCAGTTCTGGCTGGACTTAAACTTACTATGTAGCATAGGCTGCCCTTGAATTTGCAGAGATCCTCCTGCCTCAGCCTCCTGAATACTTGGATCACAGATGTGCACCACCACAGCCAAAGTGAATCTTTTCTAATTTGATCCAATAATCTATGCCTCTTAATTCATGTTTTCAGACCATTTGCATTAATGTATTATTGATATGTTTGGCTCTATTTTACTACCTATTTTTTCATTATTTTTTCTGTTTTCTATTTATCTGTTTCCCCTTCTGTCTTTTGGATTAAATTAGTATTATATAAGCCAGGTATGGCTGCACATGCCTGCATTGCCAGCACTTGGGAGGCTGAGGCAGGAGGATCTTTGTGAGTTCGAGACCAGCCTGGGCTACAAAGTGAGTTCAAGGTCAGCTTGATCTACATAGTGGGACCCCTGTCCCAAAAACTAGGGCCGGGGACTCCTTGCAACTAGACTCAGGATCTGGGTGACATCATACTCCGGGGTACACTCTGCCTAGCTCCCTGGGACCGGGAGGCTTTGGCCCCCACCCAGTTAAGGCAGAGGCTCCACCCACGTGCCCCGGGAAGCCGCCCTCACTGCCTGTGCACAGGATCCAGCTCTACCAGGTCCCGTGACTCAGTGTGACCCAAGACTCAACGTGAGCCTCAGGGGAACACCCGGCCAGCCTCACAGGACACAGAGGTACACAGCCCAGCCCAGCTCAGCCCAGGACCCCAGAGCTGCTCGTCAGGGACTGACCAACATAGCTGCAGGGCCTTGGAGAGCTTGGGCTCCCGCCATCAGAGTGCAGAGCACGTGCGCAAGCTCCATACTTCAGTGGAGCGGCTTGTGTGCACACCACTGTAGAGCTCGCGGGCCCCCACCCAGCCAGGACCAAGGCCCTGGCACTGTAGGCCTGAGACTCACCCAGGCTTGCCCTGGCACAGTTGTTGCTCTGAATTCCTTGCAGCTAGGCTCAGGGTCTGGGATGCATCATACTCCGCGGTACATTCTGCCTAGCTCCCTGGGACTGGGAGGCCTTGGCCCCCACCCAGTTAAGGCAGAGGCTCCACCTGCATGCCCCAGGAGGTCGGCCTCACTGGCTGCGCACAGGATCTGGCTCCACCGGGTCCCCCGACTCAGCGCGACCCAAGACTCAACACGAGCCTCAGGGGAACACCCGGCCAGCCTCGCAGGACACAGAGCCACCTAGGTTCTAGGAGAAAATGACAAAATGAAACACTAAGAGGCAGTCTCAGTTCCCTAGCCCACTAAGAACAAACCCAAGAGACACTGAAATGGAAGACAGTGGAAGTCACACAAATGGACTTTCTGAAATGATAGAAAATGCAGTAAAGAAACAGCTTGATGAAGCTATAGAGAAATTCAAATCAGAAATATTCTCTCAGCTAAAAAACGAAATGAGAATCATTATTAAAGAAATGTTGTGTGTATCTAAAGAAGAGCAAGATAAAAAACTAGAAGAACTTAAGAAAATGATCGAAACTTTGAATGAACAATATAAGACACAAACAGAATGCATGAAACAGATGTAAAGGGAAATGAAGGAAATGAAAAACTCCATGGAAAGTTTGAAAACTCGTTTAAATGAAGCTGAAGACAGAATCCCAGATCTTGAAGACAGCATGGGAAATCATGGCCATGAAAGAAAGCATCTCTTAAAAATAGTAAGGAATCAAGAAACAACAATTCAACACCTGCAAGATGATGCCAAGAGAAATAACATAAGATTAATAGGCATCAGTGAAAAAGCAGGGGTCAATACTAATGACCTGTGAAGACTATTCATAGAAATAATCGCAGAAAACTTTCCAAACATGGGAAGAGAATCTGAAATACAGGTAACTGAGGCATACAGAACCCCAATTAACCACAACCAAAATAAATCCTCACCCAGACATAAAATAAGGGTATCAGAAATACAGCACAAGAACAAAATACTAAAAGCTGTCAGAGAAAAGAAACAGATCACATATGAAGGAAAGCCTATCAGAATCACGGCAGACTTCTCAACACAAACCTTTAAGTTAAGAAGAGCTTGGAGTGAAGTATTTCAAATCCTGAAAGAAAATAACTTTCAACCCAGATTGATGTACCCTGCAAAACTATCCTTAAAAATTGATGGAGAAATAAGATACTTTCATGACAAAGAACAACTGAAGAAATTTATGACCACCAAACCAACACTACAAAGAGTACTGAAAGACACTCTAGAAAGAGACAAAGAGAGCCACAATCTTAAGAATAACAACAAAAGGAAACCACTAAGCAGGGCAAGTAATTAAACAGAAAATGTAGAAAACCAACAACAGAAAGATATCATCACAGGGATGAGCCGGTACGTATCAGTTATATCAATCAATGTAAATGGTCTCTACTCGCCAATAAAAAGAAACAGACTAGCAGAATGGGATAAGAAACAAAACCCAACAATATGCTGTGTACAAGAAACACATTTCACTCAAAAGGAAATTCACAGACTAAAAATCAAAGGCTGGAAAGCAACACTCCATGCAACAGGAACCCAGAAAAAAGCAGGGGTAGCTATTATGTTTGCAGACAATGCAAACTTCAAACCGAGGATGATCAAAAGACATAAAGAAGGTCACAACATACTTGTGAGGGGAAAACTTCAAGAGGAAGAGATTACAATTATAAATATATATGCACCAAATATGGGAGCACCCAACTATGTAAGACACTTCTTAATAGACATGAAAAACCAAATAAACAATAATACAGTTATAACAGGGGACCTTAACACCCCATTGTCACAGAGAGACAGATCAACCAAACAAAAAATCAGCAAAGAAATAGCAGAACTGAATCAAGCTTGTGAACAAATGGACCTAGTAGATGTATACCGAGTATTCCACCCATCAACATCATAATACACATTCTTCTCAGC
>RJWM01050783.1:0-10643 GCA_004363535.1 Dasyprocta punctata
TTATGTTTCTTAAGTATTTATCAATTAAAACTAACTCCAGCAGTTAAAGATTAAAAGTTGTATCTACTTAATATTAAGACAATTTTGCTTGGTGCAAGCCAATTATTTGATGTCTCTACTGAGAATGTTTCTCGTGAAAACAACAAACATAGATACATAGAAAAAACTACCACTAAAGATGTTAAATTAATCTTTACACATGTTAGTCACATGATTCTTTCACTATCAACTTTCAACTCCCTGAGAGAACAAATAAATTTAATAAATAAGTAAATTTATTTTTTTAAATTTTTTTAGTTAAGAGAAAATAGATACAGAAGATAGAAACAAAAATCAAAAAAGACAGATAAACAGCAACAACAGATCTGATACGATAACATTGTAGGTTTACACACTGAGGTGGTTGAAGTTTGACAGTAGTTACAATATTGCATATCGTTACCTTCCTAGGGGTTGGGCATATTGACAGATATAGACATGTAAGATTTACCAATTCAGGTATATTAACTTTTCTTTTTCAATAGCTATTGTATTTAGCAATACGGTTTTTTTAACTGTCTTATTTATGCATATTTATAAATTTATGTCTTTTTCCTTTTCTCTTCCTTCCTTCCTTTCCCCTTAGAATACCTCTTGTTATTATTGAAATAACTACCCCTAACATCAGGTCTAATATAACCAAGCGAAATAGTTCACAGCGAAACCAATAAAGCATAAAAGAATGGTCATACTTAAGAGAAACAAAAAACTAAAGAGATCAGCAAACAACAACAACATATCTGATACTGTAAAACTGTAGGTTTAGTAATTTAGATGGTTGGAATTTTACAGCGGTTGCAACATTGTATATCGTTACCATTAAGGGGGCTGTTCAGATTGACAGGTAAAGACATGTAGGATTGATCTGGTCTTATGAATATCAACTGTTCTCTCTCACCAGTTAATACATTTAGTAGTATAGACTTTTAAACTGTCTTATGCATACCCTTATATAAAACTATGTCTTTTTTCCAATGAGCTGTTTAGTTTAATCCTATTCTACCTCGACCGGCCTATCTTCATCATAAATGATGGCAAAGACAGCTATTGTAAACATAACAAAATTTATAAGGGTAGCCTTCAGTGATATATGATCACCCTGCTTCAAAACCAGGTATTACTTTCACTGCTCTGTTCTGAGGGATTTCAACCTATCTTAGTATGATTGTGTTACAACAGATGATATAGGCAACTGCCTTGGAGCTAACATGAGGCATCATAGAAATCAACGTTACATTACTCTGTATTGCCCCCATTATCTTGTTGGGAGCAGTCAAACAGTCTCACGGCTGCCGCTCTGTCTCTCCTCCGTTTTTCTCCTCCCTGTGGGCATTCGGTGTGTCAGCCTACATCTCCCATGTTCCTCTCTTGCAAGCCTACAGGCAAAGCCTACATTTCCCATGATCCTCCCTTATCCCACCAGGAAATGACAACAACCTATCCGTGCTCGCCACACCCCTGTGTGATGACAACTTCCATTCCTGCTTCTATATAAGCTGTAAACACTTCTGCAATAAACGAGACTTGATCAGAACCGCTCGACTTGTTTCTGTTTCTCTCTCCTCTTGCCCTGCCCCAATCCCCCATCCCGTCTCTCCTCCAGACAAGACCCAAGGACTGATCCGTGGGCCGGATCATTATCTTATCTGTTATTGGTTTTATTCAGTACTGTCTCGTTTGACTATATTTGGCCAATTGGTAAGGGCATTTAGTTTGAAGACAATAAGAGGTAATACAAGGGGAACTGAGGAAGGAAGGTATGGAATAAATAAGTAAATTTAGAAGTTGAATGTGCATTGCAAACATGAGATGGTGTTTGAGCAAATATTTAAAAGGTAGATGTAATCGCCTTCATGTTTGTTGCTTGTAACTATACAAGGAAGTATAGATGCTAACTGTTGGCTAGATCTGTACACCTAAGTGAAGCAGCACTAACACAAATAATATGATATTTCTGCTTCATATATATCTTATATGTCGCAGTTGGCTTCTGGGATAGATTGATATAAACTGCTTTTCTCCATTGGTTCAAGTCTGTCTTTCTTAAGTACCGGTAAGTTTAGACACTTGGATATTATGCAGTGGTCTAAGTATGTAAAATGAACTTTTATCTCCAGAAGAAATTGACTATAGGGTGAGAAACTGCTAACTGCGGCTGCATAGAGGTTACCTGAGCTGTGAATGCTAAGCAGGATGAGGGTCCTGGGTGGAATGTGAATCTATCAAACAGACTTCAGCTCAACAGCCTGTGAGCCTGTTCATTCTTATTTATACATACAAAAATTGCCAGTATCAGTTCTTTCCAAGTAGAATGAAGTGCTAACAGTGAAAAAAATAATGAATTGTGGAGTGTACGCCTTTTTCCCCAAACAAGCAGGAATAGAAGCCTGCTGATTAATGCAAGTGTTTGCAGGGTCAATACGAAACCCTGGATAAAAAAGAAGTCAGTGATTAGCAACCTCAGCTCTCACAATAAGTAGCTATATGGCTTATATTACCTACAGGAGCTCTGGTCAACCCCCAGATAAAGAGCTGAGTTGGTGGCGGTACTGGTTTGGGGGGAGGATATTTAACATCAATGCAGAGATCTCTTGCAGTGCTTCACCTTTATTTTCTACCAATTAGACCTCAATTTGTTAAACATAATTTTACTCTGAGTGAAACAAATTACAGGAGCAATTGTATCAGAATAAAAGTACCATGTTAATCTCCCTTATAAATAATTTACTTAATTACACTGAGGAGAAATGGATTACTGAACTTCTCAAATCATGAGGGACCTTGGTGTGGTGGTACATATCTATAATTCTAGCACTCCAGGAGGCTGAGGCAGGAGAACTGCAAGTTCAAACCCAACCTTGGCAGTTTAGCAACTTTGTAAGACCCTGTGTCAAAATTTAAAAAAAGAAAATAATAAAGCGTTAGGGATTTAGCTAATTTCAAAGGCACTAAGTTCAATCCTTGATACTAAAAAACAAACAAACAAACAACAACAATGACAAAAGAGGTAGGGGGAGGGAGGGTATTTTCATATGTACCCTGAATGCAAAATTTTAAATAGAATAACAAAACATAGTATTTCTGTGAAGGGAATGGTCTACACACAAAGTAAGTGCCATATCAAGACATTAAACTTGTGACCAACTATTCTCTGATTCTACACTCACTGATTCAAATGCAGGCTCTTCTGAGCATTCTGTCCCCTGTTCCTCCTCCTAAAGTATGCAGCAAACCCACATATTCAGGAGACTTTTTGGGCTTGAAGAATCCTGAGATCGGGAAATCCTCGCTGCCTATTTAAGTTAATCATTCTATTTATTATTTATGTGTAGGCAGAAAACACATGACAATTATTACTTGTACAAAAGAAAAAGGTCGAAAAACAACTGAATATACATAGAGAAACATGATTATAGGCATAAAGAAATGTCAGAAGAGTGGAAATTCTTCATTATTATACTCAGGCATGGTTGTAAAGTATTGACTTTATTAAAATGTTGTCGATTATTGCAGTAATCCACTAAATGAGAAGATGGTTTCCTTGGAAATGTGCCTCAATAAGGATTTATTTGTTCAAATAAGTATCAATGAATAAAAGAATAGAGATGACTCTGTAGGCCACTGTTGATGTGGAAAACAAACAAAGAGAATTTAATATAATATAAAGCCTTAAAGACTTCTGAAAAATCAATCTAGCAAGGTTTATTTTCATTAAATTAGAATTATAGAATGAAAGAATCACTGAGAAATGCAAGACAAAAAATATTAAAGAATTAATAGACTAAATCAATAGATTGTGAAAATCTGGAGTTAAAAAGTAATGGGTCAGTCTTAAAAGATTAAGATTAAAAGTTTAAGGGAAAATACATTAAGGCAAAGTAAAAAAGAACACAGACATATACCAGTGATCTGCACCTCTACAGTTTAGGAAGATGGTGGGTGAGAAGAAAATGGATTAAATCATATTTACACAGTGTAGCACAAATGAGAAGGAAATACAAAGATTTATAGACACAAAAATCAGACAGTAGATTGTGTTAAGTAAAATTAAATTTTTAAACTCAAATTGTTTTAAATAAAAATTAAAATATTATTCAAGGATTGTGTTAGTTTGCTAAAGCTATCATAAGGAAGCATTACAATCTCAGAAGCTTAAATATTTAAGTTTTCACAGCACTAGGGGTTAGGAGTCTGAAATTAAGGGGTTAGTGGTGTCACAGTCTCTCTGAAGTTTCTAATGCAGGGTAGTTCAGTATTCACACAGCACCAGCTGCAGGCACATCTGTCTACAGGTTTCCCTTTCTATAAGGACATCAGGCAGTGTGGACTCAGTCTTCCCTGCTCCAAAGTGGCCTGGTCTTAATTTGACTCATTACACCTGCAATAACTGCACATTCTAAAATAACGATGGTTAGAAACTCAGTGTATTGATTTTAGGAGGACAGAAGACAGAGTTTAACCCATAAAAAGCATATACTCTGAAGAATAGAAGGGGCAAAAAGCAGAAGATTTAAGAATATAAATAATTATTAAAAATAATTATAAAATTAGATGAGACACCCAGAATCTTTGACAAAAATACCTTCAAGAAGAAAGATGATTTAGATAAAATATCCACCGATAGGAAATTTGACACACAATGAAATACTAACATCAACTATTTTTCTCTACTGAAACTTGTTGATATACTAAGTAATTTACTGTATTTTCAACCCTTCTTCCCTTTGAGAAATTTATCATGTAATGAAATATTTATCATCAAAAAGTAGAACTTCTTTATATTGTCATTGGTTAAGATTTTTATAAATTTAGGTCAGATTTCTAAATAAAAAGTATCACATGTTATGCACCATTGGACCACAAAGTTATTTTATATAAACTAGGTTCATAAAATACATATTTTTCTACCTTTTATTATTCTAGAATATTTACATTTCCAAAGCTAAAAAGCTTGAGAAAATTCAGAATGAAGTAAAAAATTAGCAGTCATGTTTCTCTTGAGAGTTTTAGTAAATATTATGCAATAATGAAAAGTTATGAAATATTATTATGAAATGTTTTCAATAATAATGAAACTAATTTCATTTTTTAAACTAAATTTTATATGAAAAATAAAGACTGTCTCAAGTATTTAAGAGATTTAATGTTAATTTATCAAAACAAACATGCTTTAAGTTACAGTATATGTGTGATGCAGGTTAAATTATGTCCTCCAAATTTCATATATTAAAATTCTACTTGCAGTATTCAAAATATAATATTGCTTGGAAATAGCAGTAAACTATAATTAGTTAAGATAAGGTAACTAGGATGTACCTTAATTCAATATTATTTTGTTATAAAAAGGAAAAATTTAAGGACTAATATATACAGTGAAAACATGCTGCAAAATGATAAAAGAACATGATCATTTACATTCCAGTGAGAAATGCTTAGAATAGATTCATTCTTTATAAATCCTACCAGGGACTGGTACTGTCAACACCATGATTTTGGAATATTAGTCTGCATAGCTCTGAGAGAATAGAAGTTTTATTCGAGACATTTAGTTATAACAATCTTAAAACTAAATATGATGCTTATGTGTGTACACACTTAAGCATAAATATCAAATATATCACAAGATTAAATATAAAATCTGTCACACAATATGAAGAACTCAAATACGTTATTCATTTATATATTTATAAGTTCAAATATATATTCTAAAGTACATTTATACTAAATCATGTAAATTATATGTAACGAATAGTAAGTGTAACTTGATAAGTTGTAAGGAGAAAAAGAAAAAAAATATTTCATTATGCATACCTACATATAAGTATGTTTGAAAGTGAAAGAAATAAAGGCAAAATTTGTTATTATTTTCATCTCAAAATCATTTTCATGTCCTTGTGCTCCTTGTAGCTCTCATTAAAATTGTCATCTCTTTGCTTTCAGGTAGTTTTATTTATGTAAAAAATCTATTATGATCTGTAATGAAATTAATTCAAAATTAATATTTAACTCCACTGAAAAATTTATATATTTTAAAATACAAAGATATTTCCCTTACACACAGTACAAAACCTTATTACATCCCAAATGTATTACTAACATAATCTCAAGAAAGTGTTAAAACTGAAAGAAAGAAAGAAAGAAAGAAAGAAAGAAAGAAAGAAGAGAGAAAGAAAGAAAGAAAGAAAGAACCTATCTGAAAAACTACAAAAGCTATAAAAATTTGGAAAAGTGGAGATGGTATACAACTCATAGAGAAATGATGTGAATTTTCTTTATTCTTTTTTCCTTTTTTCATGTGATTTTGTAACAATCATGGACCACTACGATGTTATGAGATTCTAAAACTTACAGAAATTTCTAGTCTGTTTAGTTTTAGGAAACAGAAAAAAAGCTTCTATGGACACAGTTTTTGAAGAGAACCAAAGGGAGAAAGGACTATCAATGCGAGTTCCAACATTTGTGTAGCTACCCACACAAGTCTATGCTGTTACTTATTAACAAGATAGACACCTCCTGTTTATGACGTAGTGTATTTCATATGAATTTTTTGTCTCTTTATGAGACAGATTTAAGCCACTAAGGAAATACATAGAAAATGGAAAAAAGTTTTAAATTACTACCCAGATTTGGAAATAAGGCACTTATAGACTGATCTAATAGGGTTAGGCTTGCCAAAATAAACACTTTGATATTCTTTAGGAAAAAAACAAAAAAACAAAAACAACAAAAAAAGCAAAATCCAGACTATACAAAATTATCACTCACAATTCTAGAATACAATGGCAAATTACTTGGCATATAAAGAAATGTGATACTATAGCAAATTTTCAAGGCAATAAACCAAAACCAAAAAAAAAAAAACAACGTTGATAATTTAGAAATAACAGCCTATCTCTTCACAGACATTGTCAAAATTATATTCCATAAAGTAAATAAACATGCTTTTCCTGTGTAGTAGAATATAAAAAGTCCCAATAGGAATTAGATATTATCAACAAGGAGAAAACTAAAGTTGTGGAAACAGGTAAAAAAAAATGACATAAAAGCCAAATGCTCTCAATTTCAAAGTAAAGATTAAAAAATAGTAAACTCAAAATGGGTGAAGAGAATTGATATAATCAGAAGAAGAGAAAAACTCCTGAAATTTAAAATAACCTAAGCATAGGATACATGTGATTCTATATTAAAATCTAACATGCATAAATAAAATCTTGAAAGAAAAGACAAGCAATGAGACCGAGATAAATTTAAGGAAATAATGGCCTATGTTTTCCTAAACTGGGGACACGTACATATAGAAGTTTTAAAATTCAGAAAATCTGTGAGATGGATTAATTTATATTTGCTATCAAAAACTGTATATTCATTTCTCAAATAAATACTTTAGACAAGATGGATAAATCTGTGAGAAATAAAAAAAACATAAATAACACTGCTTTCATTAAAATTTATGGGAAGGCGCGGGATTATAGCCCACTGACAGATTGCTCATCTGTCAGTGGGCATATTCCCCAACACAAAAGTAAAAGATATTTAACACCAAAAGATACGACTTGTTGCTAGATGAGAGTCATTACATTATTTTCTCACTTTTGCCATAAGTCTTGGATGTAGCAAGAAGTCATGAACAAATTAGAGAAGAATTCAGAACATGAACAATTAGAGAAGAATTCAGAAAAAAAATAATGTCGACTAATTTTCAGATGACAAGATTATAAGAAATTGTGAAACAACGTAAGTATTTCTATTACAACTAATAAATAAATTTAGAAAAGTAAAATGATATGAAATGTGAAAGGTAAATTGTACTTTTTCTTTGATACTGATACTTCGTACTTTTCTATATAAAGAGAAAAACCCGGTCTTTTTAAAATTCAGTCCTATTAAACACATTCAATTTACAATGGTGTGAAAACAACAAAACAACCCAAAAACGCAAATGCACAGGAAACACCTAAGACTAGATGTGCAAAAAATCGTTAAGAATTTTTTAAAAGGGTTACTAGAGATCATTATGGCATAATTACAGGTTTATAGAATCCAATATTTCAAAAGGCAATCATCGCCAATCCGCACATTAACAATCACTCTTTCCATCCAAATTTCAGCAGGTATTTTTACAAAATTTGAAAAACCAATTTTATAAGTTGCATGGAAAAACAGAAGATTTATGACAATCCCAAAAATTTCTTTTAACTTTGTACTTGAGTATAAATCCATGTACTTACACTGTAATTTTAAGATACAATACTAACCTACGTATTTTTGTGATTGCTAATCTTTCTTGCACCGTAATTTTAAAATACAATATTAACCTATGTATTTTTGTGATTGCTAATCTTATCTATCAAGTTTCAAGGAACAGGCACTTAAATATATGGTAAAACAATTTTTAAGACAAACAATGAAGTAAATGACCGTGAAAAATTATTTACAGCAAGTTGGATTATATCTCATACATTTATACTATTTCTCATCTAAGGGAGAGAAAAGTTTTTCTTTGATAGAAAATAAAAGACATGCAACACAAAATACTAAATTAAACTTCATCAGAATTATAATATTGAGCCAGAGATTTAGCCCAGTGGCACAAGCACTTGTTTGGCAAGTGCAAGATCCTCAGTTCGATTCCCTGTACCAAAAAAAGAAAACATTAGAACATCATCGTCAAATACACTAAGAAATTTTAAAATGCAGATGATAAGCTTAGAAATTATTTGCAATGTATTTATCAATCATAGTCATCTCTGTTTAAAATATATAAAAACATTTTAAAACTTATTAATGAAGATAAAATGATAATATATAAACAGAAAATTTGAAAAAAAATTCATCAAACTTATTTATTTATTCATTTATTTTTTGAGACAGGGTCTTGCTTTGCAATTCAGGCTGCCCTTGAGCACACTTTGTAGCCCAGGCTGGTCTTGAATTTCCAACAATCCTCCTATCTCAACCTCCTAGGTGCTGGGATTATAGGTGTGTGCCACCATGCCTGGCTCACCAAACATATTTAAATAGGGAATATACAGAAGAAAAAATATTAAACTTTATTATTCGATAGGAAAATGAAAACATGAGAAGTAATTTATGTACACCCATTAAATTACTTGAAATTTGACTATATTAAGCACCATTAAGGATATGGAAAAACTAAAATCATTGTTTGTGAGAACTCATACAATGGTGTAACCAGGTTGGAAATGAATGATAACTGTATTATAAAAACCAGTCATTCCATACCTTGTTGACTACACAAGAGGAATTAAATCATATCTGTAGAAAACAATTGTACATTGAATGTTCACAGCATTTTTATTATAGCCGAGTACTGTGAACAATGCTAATTTCCATAAACAGATTAATGATAAAATACCAAGGAATATCTATAGAATAAAATGCTTTCCAGAAATAAAGAGAAATGAATTATTTTTGTGCATGACAAGATGGATCATTTACGAATCATTATTCTGGGTGAAAACATCAGAAAAATGAATAGGTACTGTATAAGCCCTTTTATATAAACATCTAGATAATGCAAGCAATAATGATAAAAAATTCAAATGTTTGGTTCCATACGGAAGGAAAATTGCTAAGGCATGAAGAATTATTAATTTTGCTGGTGATTTTTGTTTTTTATATGTATACTTACTTGAAAATTGATCAAGTTGTGCAAACTAAATTATTTCATTACTTCAGTGTTCATTACTTCAATTGAATCCATGACATTTATTTTGAAATATCAACCTACCTATCTGTCAATAAAAAGAGTGGAAACAGAAATCAACCTCTCAAGTTGATCAATGTATAAGTAGAAATAAAAAAAGTAATAAGTCTAGTTTTAAAATTTGAGTCCCACAAATATTTGTACCTGGAGTATATAAGATTATAGTTGTTTGAAAATCAAAGTATTAATTTTAGCAGCATTGTGCCATTAATATGTATACCAAGCATGATTTAAAAACTTCAGTCATAATTGAATAAATTTAATCACCAATATTCAAAAACTGTCATTGAGAACTGATAGATGTACAGGTACAGATCGTCTGCAGAACACTCATTGTCTCCACATGCCTGCCTGTGTGTTACCATTTTGGAAATTATTCTGGATGCATAACTTTTCTGCTATACTTATACATATTAGTAAGTTTTTTCAGCATAAAGTAGTTAACATACATTTTGAAGAAATTACTAAAAAGGACCAAGGGAACATGTTGAGTCATTTTATCTTTTTTTTAGTTTTAAAAAAGCAAAAACAGAAAAAAGGATAGAAATAATGCAGAATTTCAAGAAAAAAAACCAGTAAGAAACCAACACTAGTTAATATATTGCATATTGTTATCTTACAAGTAGTTGTTCAGGTTACAAGATCTAGGGAGTCATTTTATCTTATACAACCTACAGTTAATATTCAACTTAAAAAAGAGGAGAGAGAATCACAGAGAAACTGTAAAATATTCAATCTGTTTTACAGAAAAGTTTGGACTTTGTTAATTCATTTCCAAAACTTAAAATTTTAACTATTTACTCTGAACATAAATTAAAAGAAGGAAAATTAAAATACTTATGTATCTGCCTTACTGAACACTATCAAGTAAAATATT
>RJWM01050784.1:0-10679 GCA_004363535.1 Dasyprocta punctata
TCTAATTAGCTGCTTATACTTCCTTTGCCTTTTATTTCTTAACATGTGTCCTGGAAACCTTCTCTGAAATACCATGTCGCAGCACAGCTCCTGTAGAGTCCTACTACTATGCCTCTTCCTATATTAACTGCCACTTCCCTAGCCTTTTTGAGACTGCTTCCAATTAGGAAAACAACTAAATTCTTACTAATGAAACATCTCTGGATTGTGTTCAGACATAAGAGTCATACAAGGAAGACAAATCAGACATAGTCCCTGTGTTGGTTACCTTTCTCTCGTTGCTGAGACAAAATACCCAAGACCCAAAATGAAGGAAGGAAAGGTTTATTTAGCTCACAGTTTGTGGAGGTTTCAGTCTATAATCAGCTGGCTCTGAGGCAGGGCAGCATGGCACAGGGTCAACAGTTCAAGGTGGCAGAAGACAGCAAAAGCAACAAGAGCAAAAGGAGAAAAAGCAAGACTCTTTTCTTCCAGTATATTGTAGGCAGGCTACCTGCGCACACCATCTCTGTGCCCTCCTCTTGCACAGGCTCAGGATGTTTACAAAGTGAGGACCCTGGCCCCCTGCTGAACCACTCAGTGAAGCTTCTAAATTTCTCCATTCTCAAGTTGACACAATGTATCAACCATGATCCTTCCCCATCATCTGGGAGGCCTAGGAAAGTTCCTGTGATTCAAGAGCAAGAATCAAGCACAGTCAAGTCTCACAGAGATAGCTGCTCCAGTCCCGTAGAAGGTCCCTCTCAGTCCTCTGGCTGGAGATTAGTTCAGCTGAGCTGTGGATAGTGGCTTCAGATTCCATGTTGAGTTCTTGCTACTACTGAGGTGACCTGCTCTCACCCTGCCTCAACCCACCCATCTCCTTCATTTCTATCCACCCAACAGGCAACCTAAAACCTCAGCAGAGAACTCTCAGACCTAAACCATGGAGTCTTGAAGCAAGGAAAATGTCTACCAACTCTGCCTGGAGCACAGATTAAATTCCAATCAGACAAATCACAGTTATATTCTTACTTTCCCTGTTCTGGATGCATAAATCATTCTTTCTTTGGCCCTATTAGTACATCTACCATTCACAGCCCCCTCTCGCCATCTGATGTTCCTTTCTACTGCACAATATCATACAATAAATCTCACTGGTGATTTTAATTCTCCAACTTTGTTCCTTCTTAGAGTAGGGCTGGGGACTGGAAATAAAATTCAACAGCACTCCCGGAGAAGCAGAGCCAGTTTGCTTAATAAATCATAGCTTTTCCCCTCCAAGCAGAAAATGATTGTCTGAAATCATAGAGTTTGGCTGAATACTATCACCACGTTTGTAGGTTACAGAAATCCTTCCTGAGAGATGTGTGGGCATAGCAAGCTCTAAAACAGTGTGGCCTGTGTGTCCACAAAGAAGGCTGGTCCAGTCAAGCTGGGTGATTTTACAAAAACAGAATTTTCTGAAACTTAGTCATTGCTAAGGTGCACTTCAACATCCAGGACTGTGTTGTAAAAAAAAAAAAAAATTAGCAAAAAACTAACAGGAAATCACTTTGATAATAATAACATAAAACTAGTAGTAGAAATAGCAGGTGAGGTTTTTAAGTACTACTAGCATTATGCTAAACTAAGTTCTTTGTGCTTCATTCAAAAGCTCAGTTAATCCTCATCTTGACCCTTGGAAGTGCATTTTCATCATTTAAAGATGAATACATGGAGGCTTGAGATTACATAACTTGCTCAAGGTCATACGACTAGCAAATATTGGATCCTGAAATATAAGTTAATTGCTAACTCAACTGAAAAGTGCAGAGCTGATATAACTTGCTCCATGTGAGCATTTGTCAAGGCTTGGCCTAGACTGGGCTAAGCACTGTGCTTTGTCCTGGCAAGGACAACAGGACACTTCTAGAATCTGTTCTTGGGAAGCCTGCTGTCTGGGAGAGGAACGTAGGCTCAGACACGAGGAACCGTAACATTTTGTACCACGTGGAAAACTGTAAGTGCACAGGTGGGTGGTGTCCGAACCAGAAATCCTGTCCAAAACATGGTGCTTGTGGAGAATGACATCACACTGAGGCTGTCTGGCCAGGTCAGTTTGCAAAGTGGATAGCGACAGCAGAAGGAGGAAGCAAGGGCAGCTTGAGAAGCTGAGTGAGGGACGGTGAGGCAGTGTAGAAAAGTCTGTGTAAGCGTCCACAGCAGGTCTGCTGGGATAGCTCTGTGTCACAGTTGGGTTTAAGGGCAGAAGTTCTGGGAATAGGAACCAGAGGGGACAGGACTAGTGCTGAGATCCGGGAAGCTGAGCAGAGAGCCAAATGACCCTTTCCTGGGTGTGGTCACATCCGCTCCAAGAGACCCAGGGGTTGCCAGCAACTGGTTTGCAACTGCAAGTGAACAGAGCTTCAGGGAGAAACACATTTGTTCTCTAGCTGGCAGCTTCCCTCTCTGACAGGGACTCTACACATTGCGGTTCTCATGATGAAGTGGATTTCTCTATCTGAGAGCCAAAATGTCCAGGTCTCCCTGCTTTCCTGGGAGAAATATTATCCTGGACAGTGGCCACTATGAGCGGAGTGTGGACAGGGAGGCTTACAACCCTACTAAATATACCAAGTTCATGATTTCACTCAGTCTTCACAGCAGCTCTCTGAGGGTGGCAGTCTTAGCCTTATTTCACAGGACTATACAGAAGGCCACACAGAAACTGGCAGAGGTGAGGTTCCAAGCCAGGGCTATGTTGAACACAATACCCCAACATCTATGCTTAAAAGCTACACACTCAGTGGCATCCTGAGTTCAGATGCAGGGACAGTTCCACAGAACATGACCTTGAAGTACACCCCATCCGATCCCCAGTTCCTTGCCTTGTGTAAGGAGCCCTTCGTGCTCTGTTGTTATAGGCTCTGAGCACCTTGGCGCAGTGGGCAGCCCACGTTTGTGGGCAGTGGGGCAGTGACCACACACTTGCAGGACTGAAAGAACCAGTTTACACTCTGCCTTCAGCACCAGGGTTGGATCCCCTAGGTCCCATTTCTGCTATACCAGCCTTAACTCTGTACCTCTCTAAGTCTCAGTTTATCTCACTTGTAAAGTGCTATGATGGCAATGATGTTCATGAAGAAGACAAAGGAGTACTTCACTTTGCTGGCTGGTCATAGGGACAAACAAAATAACGACTTGGAGGATGGCTGTGCCATCGGGTCACAGATAAATTATCTAAGCACTCAATACCAAGTTCTCCTTAGTTGACTGAATGACAAAAGTCCCTGACCTTATGGGATTTTGAGGGTGACCAGAGCTCAAAATGGATTGGCATGCTCATGAAGAAAGGGCAGTAAGTGTTCCCTTTCTGTTGTCCTCAGTTCAGGGCCCCTGGTAAAGCCTGGAGCATGGAAAGCATAGGCTATGAGGAGGACAATCTTGTGCCTCTCTGGGACACCTCTCCCAGGGACATCAGATCTCTGGAACTGGTTTCCAGGGGTTTCCTAAGGGGGCCCACC
The DNA here is from genome assembly GCA_004363535.1 of Dasyprocta punctata. Lineage (NCBI taxonomy): Eukaryota > Metazoa > Chordata > Mammalia > Rodentia > Dasyproctidae > Dasyprocta > Dasyprocta punctata. The sequence continues at coordinate 3,486 of RJWM01050784.1, forward strand.
AAGCAGGTGCAGAAGCATCAGTGAGCATGGTGGTAAGGGGGCCAGGAGCAGAGCCAGAGGAGAAGACACAAGAGGGCATCAGGACTTTCCTTGATTACGAACTGTGACCACATGGTGGGTCTGAGAACTCACTGCGCTCTGCATAAGCAAGGCAACCCTGATTTTATCTACTACTGCAGGAACGCAGGCTGTTTTGGATTCATTTGGATCTTAGCAGGCCCTCTTCACTCCAAGCACGTGAGTGCAAAGGTGCCAGCTTGCTTGGGGGTGTCCCATGGGGCCCCCTGTTCGTCTTGCTTTGACGCAGGTGGAAGGTGTTGCTGCCCTCTTCAGAGCCCCAACCTGAAGTCCATCTTCTCCGCATTCTTCCCCCCATGTCCTTTTTATTTATCTTACCCCCAAGATGCAGAAGTCACCTGCTCCAGATCCCATTGCCAAAAAGCAGGGGGCCCGAGGCTCTGGAGGCAGGCCTCTCTCCGTGGACACAGGCCCTGACCTTGCTGTGGTGAGCACTGAAGTCCCTTCAGGGGACACGAGGTGCAGGATGAGTGCCCTCCTGCCTGGCCTCGTGTACTGCCCTGTGCCCAGCATCATTCCTGCGGGATCCAGAGAAATTGTGAGACATGGACTTTCTTGTTTTTTAGGTAAGTTGAGCTAAGGAACAAGGCACTGCTAACCTAAGGAACAAGGCACTGCTACGTGCTTTTGAATGTGATGCTGTGCAAAGGGAAAAAGAAGGAAGAAAGGAAAAAAGAAAAGAGAGAGGAAGGGAGAAAACTTCCACTGACCACAGAAACTTTGGGTCAAAGGACAGAGCTGACAATATCGAGTCTGTCCTTTGTGAGGTGACCCAGAACACATCACTAACTGTCCTATTAACAGCCTTCTGAAACACCATCCTGAGCGTGTGTCTGGGGTGGGGGAACCTGGCTTTTCTGGCCTCTTCTCTGATTCCCAGGAATGAAGTAGAGGGAGACAGAGGAAGTTGGATGGACGGAGGTTCCGCAAAGCCAAGCATGAGCCCAGCTGCTTTGGGTCCCTAACCAGAGACACAAAGTGAGATGAGGAAGAGGGCATGCAACAGCCCCCCACCCAGACCTGGGGGCACCCTGGGGTGGGGGTGCTTTTCAGGCAACGAGCAGCTTCCCCAGCTATAGTTATCTCAACCATCAAAGTACGCATGGTCTCAGTGGCCTCAAAGCCTCATTTAAGGTGAAATGAACACAGAATGTTCTAGGTGTGGCATTCTGTGAATGGACATCAGAAGAAAGAGGACAGACAGACGCCGAGGCTGCAGAAGCAAACACGCCACGGCCTGCTCAGAGGGGACAGGAGGAGGCCCAAGGAGACGAGGTGCGGTGCTGGGTGTCAGCACTGTGGGGATCTCGCAGGAACCCGCAGACCCCACATACAGAAGGACGCAGGAGGCAGGGCAGAGAGCTGTGAGGCTCTGAAGGGGCTGCACAGAAACTGACCTGGTCTGGCCAGTTTCTTAACATGTCATAAACTTTAAGCTTTAACCGGGACGGGCCGGGGGTGCAGTGAGCCATCCAGTGACAGTGAGTTACAGAGGCTGCACATTTAGATAACGTGAAACCAAGAATTATAAAATCGTAGAGAGCCTGAGCCGTGTTCTTGTTTAACCTTCCACTCCCAGACACCAGTTATTCACTCACTGAGTCACTCATCATTTCATCAAATACAGTACTGACTCTGCCACTTCCCAGCTCTGTGACCTTGAATGAATTGCTTAATTTCTCTGTTCCTCCATTTTCTCATCTATAAAATAGGGATCATAACACCACTTAGGAGAAATGAGCTAATATTGGAATGGTGTTGCTAAGTGTATGCTCCGAGTAACCTACCATCATTCACCATTGCCGTTCCTGTCGGGAATCCTTTCATGTGGCCTTGCTGGATCCGTTTCCTGACTGAGATTTATGTGGTCATCCTGCACCTGCTTGAATACTCCCTGTGATGGGGAGCCCTCCACCCCACACAATAGCCCTTAGCTCTCAGGTATCTCTGTGGGTTAGAAAGCCCCTCCTGTCCCAGAACTTCCCAAGAGGTGGGCTTCCTGGAGGAGGCAGAAGTGGGGCTCTGGAGAGCTCTCCCAGTTTAAGGATGGGAATGCTGTTGGGCTGAGGGTTTTTTACAAACACTAAGATTTCGTAATTCTTGGCTTCACGTTATCTAAATACACAACCTCTGAAACTTGTTATCATCGGATGGCCTCACCTGCATGCACCCCTACCCTGCTCCAATTAATAGTTAAAGTTTATGACATGTTCCTTAGTCCATCGGAGGGTTTTAAGCATTCCCACGTTCAAAACTGGCTCCGGGGCTGAACCATTTCTTCTCCAGGTTTGGATATTTGGCATCGTACAGAGAAGTTTCATTGATAAAATCCTGCCATTCACAGCTTGCAGCTGCTTAGTTGAGTTTGTTCCATGTCACAGGTAGACAGAAAAATAGCAGCAGGCTTGAAGTTGGAACCGATTCTTCAACCATTATGAAAGGCGTGTTTTTCATTTGAAGTTCCTAGTAGGTGGGTGGCAGGGAGAACCACCTTACACCCTGCCTAATCTCCCTGCTTCATTTTAATTTCCACTTTTGCCAAAAGACCGCCCTTTAAAATGTAAGATTATGCCTTCGAAACAACCAGTCATATGCCCCACAAAGACATTCCTGTCCTTGGCAGCTAATATGTTTCCCAAGCAACAGTCTTTATTCAACAGACCCTCCACCAGGTGGTAGGATTAACAGTGTTTTCCAGTAACAAGAACAACAAACCTTCCTCTCCATTGTGAAGTGTTATTAAAAGGGAATTCTCCAGTGTTGCAACAACGTTTACTATCCAGTTTATTGGAACCAAGTCACCCCCCAAGAGGAGTCTATCTGGGGGCCAGGTAAGTTTGCAGGCCTGGTTACAAATACTATACCCAGTCTTGTTGCTGTATCCCCTCTGTAAAACCTCCTGCAGGCTCACAGTTCTTCCTATGCCTGCTTCAATCCCCAGACACCACAGGGCTCTCGGAATTCAATGTATGCTAACAAACCAAATGAGGAGTGCTTACAATCAACAACATGGGGATGGAAACAGAGATCTCAAAATCAAGCCAGACTGCAAGGGGCTAAACAAACACACAGAACCAGCCTGAAATGTGAACTGGAAAGCAGATTTTCTTCAAGCTTGAGTTAGTCAGCTTTCTGTAGCTGTGATAAAATAACTGAGATATGTCAGCTTCAAGGAAGAAAGATTTATTTGGCTCTTGGTTCTGGAGGGTTCAGTTCCTGATCAGCCCAATCGCTTTGGGGAACATCATGCATGAAGGGTCTGCTCACCATATAGCAGTCGGGAAGCAAGAATAGACAGAGCAAGGGATCACAGTCCCAATATCCTATCCCCTTCAAGGGCGCAGGCTCAATAATACAACTTACTGATACCATGTCCTGCATCCCTAGATTTCTAACACCTCCCTATAGCACAATTTTTGGGGGACTTAACCTTCAACATACGAGCTTTTGGAGAACACTTCATATCCAAAAAAGCCCCAGTCTTTGGGAGAATGAGGTTGCTGGTCTAAGACTTGGGAAGCAGCAAGTGGGGAGAAACTAAAATTTGCTTTCAAATGGGGTGTTAAATAAGTGTGATTAGGGTCACAGAGGACACGGTGGGTGTGGACTGATTTGGCTCATCTGTCCAGTGGCAAGTGTTTTATGGTGAACCTCTCAGAGAAGCTGTCCTGTGTCTCAGCTTCCCCATGACCTGCTGACCTAGGAGGATTCTGTGAATTATACAGCATGTTGAGCAGTTCTGGGCTTTGGGCAGTAATGGAGCACTTCTGAATCCTAGTTTTTCCTCTTTCTAACTATGTGACCTCAGTTCACTGACTTACCTTTTCTGAACCTCAGTGTCCACATTGGTAAAACAGGATTAGAAAAAAAAGTATAAGCACAGACTTTAGAGGGCTGCTGTAGAGAGAGGGATACAATGTCCAAGAGATGAGAAACTCTGTGAAGCAAAGCAGAACATGCCCCCTGGTCTGGCCAAGGTGAGGTGTGTCAATGGCAGGCTGTGGGCAGGCAGATGAGACTCCAGTGGTCCTATAGTGTAGACTCCCCTCTGAGTTTGCCTAGAGCTACCTCTTTGTGCACTCTGGTTCATCAGTTTACCCCTGAAGCTGTGCAAGCTGGCCCCAGACTGTCTACAGGCTCCCCTCCCCTCTCCCCACCTCCTTGAGTCTGTCTTGGCCCTGGCTCGATGGCTCTGGATGCATCCTACAGCTCTGTCATCTCCCTGAGAAGTACCCAGAGTAGCTACACAGCAGGCAGCAACCAGACCCAAGACCTCTGAGTTCCTCCTCGAGCCCTTCTCTGCAGGGTCCCCGTGATGGTCACCTGGTTTTCACAGGTAGGGCCCTTGCACCCTTCCCTGACCCTGTTCGAGCCTGCCCTGGGTGCTGAGCTCAAGGACTCCCTAAGGCAAAGCTGGCTCCTGCCCACGCCTACTTCGGGCTCTGCATCTGGTCCTGGCTCATCCAGACCTGCTTCACATGGACTGTCTACGGCGGCACACTGATCAGGCTGTCATGTCTCTGTGAATGGCTTTCACCACTGTCAGACTCAGCAGAGCAATGGCAGTGTCTGGAAACAGCAAGGCGTTAGGGTGCTGGCGTGCAGCAGTGGCCTTTTCCTACCACAGGGACGAGTGCTGAGCAAGTGCCCCAGCAAGTGTCCTTCTTCCTTGTCTGGGAGTTCTAGGGAAGGGTGGGGTCTGGCAGGCTGCTGAAGGTTGGGGTGTACCCTCCCCACCAAGAATAGCCACTACTTAAGTGCCAAGGGAACAGCAGGCCCACAGATTATCTGGGTGCCCACCGGAGCTATATGGCTCTAGTAAGTCATTTCTCTTCTGAGATTCTTTGTTTCATCTGTGAAACAGGAAAGACTTTGGTCCAGCCTAGCCCGGAAGAGCTCAGCTAGGGCCAGCTGTGTCTGGTCACAGAGGTTGATGGCTGTGTCTGCTGAGGTTCTTGTTTCCAGGGTGTTTGGGCCCTCAGAACACTGGGAACTCTGCCCTATGTCAGGGCCAGGGTACATGGAACAGAGGGAGGGGTCTTGAAGCCCTTCACTTCTTGTCCAGCAAATTCAGGAGAGTCAGTTTGGGCCCTGGTCTTGTAAAGATCTAAGGAAACAGTTGCTGTTGTTGTTTTTTAACTTATTTTTTCTTTTCTTTCCACTGAGCCTTTTATTTCTGAGAAGGTAAATGTCCAATTAGATGGAGTTTGGTCTTTCATGTGGAGTCATTCTCGGCTTGTTGAGCATGAAATAAAATTTTGGAATCTTTCCATCTTCACAGTTAGAGAAATAGTTGGGTTTGCTTTGGTTGTGCTTTTCTCAAGAGCTCTCTGCTAAATAAATATGAGAAAGAAACTTTTAGTCACTTTGGCCTATTAGTTCACTGTGGACTCCAATGGATTTGTGTTTTGTTTTGAATGTAGCAAAATTTATTACAGTGTATCTATTTGAGTTTGGATTTTTTTTTTTTTTTACTGTACCTAGTGGAATTCTGAGAAAGTAGTTTCTTTGAACACTGAAGCCATTTGCAAATCCCTTCTGATTTCTGCCAAATAATTTAGAACTAATGTTCTCTTGTTTTTGATTTTCTGAATTATTCTGATTTTTAATCTTATTTCATATTGTTAAAAGGTTGTAGGCTCATTACTCATTAGATAACTGTTATATATCTTGGAGGAGAAATTACACACACAAATTATATCTGTATAGGGACAGAGATAGAGAAATGTTCCAGTAATCCTCAGACTAATTAGAACAAATAAAACTCTTAACAAACAAATATTCCAATACTATTTCAATACTTAACAGACCAATAATAAAAGGCTATCATAGGCACAGCCCAACTCCACCCAACCTGTCCCAATCTTGACCTTCTCAGGAATAAAAATCAACATTCAGTGTGCAATTTGTGTGCATCAGGATGTATGATGAATTCCTTAATGAATAACTTGTTTACTTTTCCTATCAACTGCACAAGCATATTCTGAAAACCGAGGCAGAGAAGTAAGTAATTTGATCACTGGGGAAGACCCTACAGTGAAGCTGTTCTCCTCTGCCATTGAGGCACTACTGACAGCTACTTCAGGGCCACCATGGCTTGGGTGTAGTTTGTCCCCCACGGGGACATGTGTTCGCATGGCTCACTTGCTCCCCAGCAGAGTGAAGCTAAAAGGAGTGGGGCGCTGAAGAGGTGGAGTCCAGCAGGAGGTCGCAGGCCTGCTCCTCCCACTCCCTGGCCTCCTGTGTCTCCACATAATCTGCGTCACACATAACCCAGCCACAGCGCCTTCTGCCATAAGGGGGTACAACCAGTGGGCCTCCTCGGCGACTGTGGTGTGCCATTTGGACCTTCAGGCTCCCAAGACTGAGCCAATAAACCTCTTTTCTGTACAAATTACCTAGCCTCAAGTGTTTTTTAAAATTTGTATTCATACATGTTTGCGGCACATAACGATTACATTCACAGCAACAGCAAACTGGCTAGCAAAGGGGTTGCTAATGCTTTACACTGTGTGCATCTATTTTGCTAGGTGCTATTAGGCACAGTGGGTGAAAGCCTGGCCTTCCACCAGCTGGGTGGCCTTAGATGAGAGACGTACCCTCCTGTTCCAGCGCTTGTCACCTGTCCACTTGGAATCCAATGACGGATGACCTACCCCTGCCCAGGGCTGGTGCAGAACCGATGTGACAGCAGGTATGTGCATGATCTCTTTGCTTCACCCCCAGGCCTGCTCCTGCCCCGCCTCCACTGGGCCCACCTCGGGGGACTCGATGGAAGGCTACTGCCTCAGCTGGGGACCGGAGAGCAGGCAGGATTCCGAGGGAGTGGGAGTGTCCCCCTTCTTCTCCCAGCACCCTGTGTCAGCTCCTCCAAAAGTTACCCGCCCTCACTCGCTGCCTCTTCTCCAGGGTGGGGACCAGATCCCTTGCTGAGGTTCCGAAATGCCCCCGGAAAACGTGCCCTTTGTTCAGCTCTCCACAGAGGTTCCCACTGACATGAGACTGCTAAGGTGTTTAAAACACTTGGCACTGCTAGCCACACGCTAAACACTCAGTGAGAAGCCGATGCTACTAAAACGATCCTCAGTAAGGCATGTGTCCGTGCCTTGTCCCCTA
>RJWM01050785.1:0-10647 GCA_004363535.1 Dasyprocta punctata
CAACATTATTATAAAGTGAAAGAAAAAGAATAAGTAGGTAAAACTTGAAAGTTAGAATTGTTTGCTAAAAATCAACAAAACTATGATAAACATAAAATGCAAAAATTATTATATTTCATAATTTTTTGTGTTCTTAATAAATTTTCAATTAACATTTTTGGACTAAATCAAAAAGTTCATAAGACAGGTTAGTATAATTATTTATTTGGAGAAACACAAGGAATATGAATCCCTCTGATAACGTGTATAAATGTCCATACAAAGATATTAACCAAATGTAATTTGGAGTTGTTATTACAGAAATATAACTGTTTAAGCATATTTGGTAAAGTTTTTTGGATTATCAACTTCAAATTAGAATTTGCTCCTTGTGTTTGACACAGGTATGCATTGAAGCAATAAACAATACTAAATTATTACATGTTTGTCATTATAGTAAGGAAATCACATAAGAAATTTTTCTTAAGGGAAAAGTAAAATATTATATTCTGATATGCATGCCCACTTGATGCGTAGGCTTACTGCAACTATAGTTATATATTAACACCATATTTCCTTCTCTGATGTTAATGAGCACATTGAATGTGACTTTTTATGTAACTGTTCCTCTGGACATTTATTTTCTTATATGACACCTTAAGGTCATACTGTTAAGCTCATTCAGTCCTTAATGGAGTTAATTTACTCTCACTGGAACGTGATAACTAACGTTGAAGCATAATGATCACTAAATTAAACCATTTTCTCTCAAAAGTATTGGTTAAATGACTTTTAATTTTTGATTTAATCACTGAAATACACTTTTTAAATAATTGTCATCATGAAGCATATTGTAACATAAGGAAATAGGAATATGCTAAAATAAGTGAATTCATTCCTATTTTGTTACCTTCTCCCCTCCAAAAACAAAAGAAAAGATGTATCACAGGTACATAAAACCATACATATTTACTCCCAGAACATAGTCTTTAAATTATGGTTACATGACATTCTAATTTTTTCTCTTAGAGGTTATGAATGCTCTGATTCCTAACATAAGTCATTTACATTGGAAAGATAATTAATTTGTTAGTATAGAATTAGGAGGCATTTAATTCACTCATTTTATTTATGTGTAACTTTCCTTATTCTATAAATATGTTTAAGGTTAACAATCAATATATTTCAATATAGTTGCCTCAAATTTTAGACTTATAAATACTGATAGCACATTTAGAATAACGAATATTTTTTAAAGCTTAATTTGGATTCTACTGTCTATCTGTAATGTTTTGTGTGAGAATATAGGTATGATAATTTACTACTACATAAGTGGTTAATTATATAAATTTTTAGTACTTATAATTAGTGCATTTTAAATTTTACTTCCCTTTTATATGTGAATAAAATTTTTTTATAAACTTAATGTTGTTGACTTTTGGTCCTATTTAGCAAAATCCAATGTCCTCGTTAATAAATCTGGGAAAGAATAAAGAGGAATTGTATAAAGTTAAACAGTTTATGTAGAAATAATAGAATGTTATGAGTTAAAAATGCAATCAGAAAAATATTTCAAAACTTTAGTAAAATCTAAAAACTTTGTATCAAATGGAAAGAGCCACAATATATATACAGATGCTGTCGGATGATCTGTTTACATCTCTGTCATATATAAACTGCAAAAATCAAACAAGCTAACAAAACAAAAAACCAGCAAGTATAAAGCAGCAGAAAAATTTTTCATTTGGCAGAATATATGAGACGATAAATCAACAGTTTTTAGTTGCACCACAAGGATCTGTCAAGACTGTTGGGCTCTTTTTTCATGTTCCCTGCCTCAGTTTCTAGTAGCTTGAAACTCAAATAAGAGAACATTGAAGAGTCAGAATTCAGCAGCACAGTACCAGAGCCCTTAGGTTTCATTTTGGATTTTATACTTCAATTTGCAATTCTGTGGTGGAAGGAAAACGAAAGAATTGCACATATGTTGTCTCTGAACATAGGAACCCTGGGCTTAACAATACTATTGGAGGATTTGAATATTGAAATATATGACGACAATTTCATTGCAAATATTTTTATCTAAAACTACTATACAATAGTCACTCAATTCGTTAAGTATCTAGGGACATGTAGATAGATATGCCACTGTTGTGGAAGAAGTTAAGAAAGAGATTCTGGGAGCAATAAGACCTAATCAAAATTGATGGTTGTAATATTCAACCTTATAATTATTAAATAAGGCATTGTGAGTTTTCAAAATGAATCTGAAATAATCTGTGAAGCTTTCACAGTAGCTGCTCTTTCTGAATGCAAAAAGAAAATAGGAAAAAGTTTATTTTGAAAGGTCAGTTAAATGTTTCTATCCATAGTAAACTATTATTGGTTAAACTAATATTTACTGAACATGTGGCACAATATCAAGGGTGCAATATATTTGACATAAGGAGAGGAGAAATCCTGTACATCAGCAGATAAAACATATACAGTTTTACTGCTTAATAAGAACAAATTCACATTAGAAAAGGAGAAAGGAGATGAAGGTGGCTTAATAGCAAAGCCAGATGTACTTTATAGTGAAAATTGCTGCTATCCAAGGAGCACTAATAATGCAATGTCAATAAATAGTCAAATAAATATTTGTCATACTAATTTCAATTCATTCTAAATGTTATTTAAGGAACTAAACTTTCTCCTTCCATTAAAAAAAAAAATAAAGTATCCTGAGAAAGAATATAGCACAAAGCACAGAGCCAAAGTCTGCAGTATCCTCTATAGGATATCAATTTTGGTATTGTTTAGGACACAGTGTAGAGTTAAGGACACTTTCTCACATTAAGTCAATATCAATTCAGAAAATTATTATTTAATAATTTTTTCACAGAAAGAAAAAATATTTATAGTTAAAGTGGATGTGCCCTTTGTTTCCAAATAAACATTAATCTCAACCACCCTTTCAAAACACTATTAATTTCCTGTGACTATTGACATTTAAAATTATAAGCAATAATTAAATAATATGAAACTAAGTATGGAAATCTGCTAATATCATTAAAATGAATTTAATTTTAAATGTTAATACATCATTGGTTTACATTCCAGAACCTTCATTCCTTTTGTTTTCTCTCTGTAGAACACTTTATGGCAGTATTTGTAAAACTGGATTTTTTTTCTCTTTTAGTGCTTAACATAATATCTGTCTTTCAGAGGACCCTTTTGAATCATTTGAGTTAAAACATTCTTATTCTAATTTGCTTCACACAAGACTTTTAAAGGCAGCATTTAAAAGATTTGTATTTTCTATTTTGCACATGATAGACACTAAATAAATGTTTATTGATGGGTGAATGAACAAATAAGAATAAATTAAAAAAGAACGAACTTGTACTTAGATAAGGGGAAATTATTCAACAAAATTTCAGGGAAAGCCTGAAATAATATTTGCAAACATTTAGTAGATAAGCAGAATTTTTAAATGACAATAATACTAGGTAATGGGAACAAAATGAATGGTAACCTGATAGAGCAGGTGAAAAGAAAGTGACTTTTTCTCAAGTTACCAGATGTCTTACTTTTCACTCATTGCTGAGACAAAATACTTGATGCCTAAAATAAGGGAAAGAAAGGTTTATTTCTTACAGTTCTCACGGGGTTTCAGTCCATACTTAGTTGACTTCAAGGCAGCATGGCGTGGTGGGGCTGCCATTTATGGTGGCTGCCAAGCAACAAGGCATGCTAACCAAGAAGAGAGAGAGTGAAGACACACATTCCTATCATCCTTACCCTGTATATTGGCTCCACCTCTGGGTGGTTGCAACACTCACATCACCAATACCAGTGCTAGACAACAAACCAGTAGTGAATGCCAGACTCAGCCCCATCCAAATTACATGAGTCCTCGGAAGGATCATGTAATTTGGATTTGATCCTTGGAAGGATCAAACCAAAACATTCCACCCCTAACCCCTCAAGGACTCATGTATATCCTTTATACAGAAGACATTTAGTCCATTTCCAAGAGTTGCCACAGTCCTAACAGTTTCAGCATTGCTGAAAAGTCCAAGTTCAAAGTCTCCTCCTATATCTATGGCAAACTCTTAACTATAACCCCCTGTACAAATGAAAATAAGTTAAACACTTCCAAAATTCAAATGCACAGGAAAAACATTATCATTCCAAAAGTTACAAACAGGGGAATACAAAGCATTAAAACCAATGCAAGTCCAAAATCCAGCAAGGCAAATATTTAGTCCTGGAGTTCTCCACTCAGCATCTGAAGCAATCTGGTTGCAAGGCCCAAAAGGCTTGAGCGACTCTACCCCCACGGCATGTCCAGGGGTTTTCCATTGCACCCTTGGCTTCACCTTTGCATCTTTACATATTGTCCTCTGAAAGTGGGGCAGAAGCTACACATTTTCCTTGTACTTAAAACCAGTGCCACATGGATGCCACCAAGATTTGCTGCCAGCTGGAGCAGTAGCCAGGCTTTCCTCTGTCTTGGCTATAGGGGTCAAGTGCCTGGATCACTGAGCTCTCTGAATCTGATTGTGAGGAACAGCTTCTTTATGCTGCTGCCATTCTGGAATCTGGTGTGGCTGCCACCATTTTTAAACCTGGTGTGGTCACCACCATTTTGAAACCTCCTGTAACCTCCATTGCACTCTGGAACATGGTATTCTGTGGCTTTTTCCTCTGAGCAAACTCTTTCACTTTTGAAGGCCTCAGGCTGCAAAAGGTGGAGGCCTGCTGCTTCCCAGGATGTCCCCAGGCCATCTTTTTTATTTCTCTGTTCCTTCTCAGCAAGCAAAGACTTGGCTCTATCTTTACAGTCCACAGTATTTTTGACAAACTCACAACATTTTAAACCACCATGCTGGGCTCTTTGCTCTTGATTCACAGCATAACCTGGCTAAGACCTCCAACAATAGCCAGGTTACTGCTTCAGCATTAGATTGCCTTGAAATTTCTTCCACCAGATGAATCAGTCTATCGCCCTTAATCCCAGTCTCAGGCAAAGTCTCTGGGCATGAGCAGAATGCAGACAAACTTTCTGCCTAGTTGTAACACACATCGTCTGGAGTCTAACCACCAATGCAGTCCTTCTTCCCAGCAGAAACCTCCTGAGCCTGGTCTTTACTGGCAGGCTTTCTATTAGCTTTCTGGTCTCCTGAGCTCTGACCAAAATCTCCCATACAGAACAGGCTAAACTGTTCCAGTGCCACTCTTTCAGGTGACATCTCTGAACCTCTCCAAACTCTTCCCACAGCCATTCCCAAAGGCTCTTGAACCACATGGTCAGGTTTACTCACAGCAATGACTCCACTCCACTGGTACCAAATTCTGTCTTAGTTACTTTTCACTTGTTGCTTGGACAAAGTATCTGATGCTCAAAATTAGGGAAAGAAAAGTTTATTTTTTATAGTTCTCAGTGGGTTTCAGTCCATACTTAGTTGGCTCCAAAGGAGCAAGGCGTGGCAGGGTTGCCATTCATGGCAGCCACCAAACAGCAAGGCATGGTAACTGGGAAGAAAGAGTGAAGACACATGTTCCTCTTGTCCTTACCCTGTATATTGGCTCCACCCCTGGTTGGGTGCAGTACTCACATTGCCAATCCCAGTGCTAGACAATAAACCAATCAAGAATGCCAGACTCAGATCCATCCAAATTACATGAGTCCTTGGGGGGACACAGGATCAAACCAATACACCAGATTCCTTTTAAGGGAGCTAGAGCTAGTCAGAGTTACAGACCATAGGGAAAAGGAATTTAACTAGATTTGTCTGACGCAGAAAAAGATATCTTTTGCGAGACTTTGTTGAGTACAAACAGCTAATCATTTATGAGGCAAGCAGTGGGAATTTAGTAAGTCTGTATCTGACATTATTGCAAGTAAATGAAAGACACATCTTACTCCTTAACTAACTCATGTGGAAAATGATGGATCTCTGAGTATGATATTTGCCATAACAGAAAACATTGGGGGTTTCTTAACCATTGTTACTTTTCAAGAGCAAAGGTCTCATGTACAATTAAACATTGCAAAAATTAATAATAAAAAGCAGTTTGTTGTCATATTTTATGTGGTATTTTATGCAAAATGATTATACATAAAAATCCACTTATATATCTATATATTTTTATTTATTTTGTTTTATATATTGATAGTAATCCTACACAAATGTTATCTGATCAGCATTTCTTAATTTGTCTAATTGTGGAGATGTGCCTATATATTTCATAGTGCTTATGGTTCTTATCTCATGACCACATTAGGCCAGTGTTTCTTGTCATTGAAAAATTCTTCCTCCTCACCGTTTCCAAAAGTCCCTTAGGAGAACTTCTCTAAGTGATAGCAAAACTGACTTTCTACATGAAGAAGATTGAACCTAGATTCTTATTTCTCACCATTCACTAAACTAAAATAGAAATGGATCAAGTATCTAAATATAAAAACAGAAACACTTAATCTGCTGGAAGATAGGATAAGTAAAATTCTCAAAGACATGGGTGTAGGTAAAGACATTGTGAAAACAACACTCATATCACAGGAAATACTTAAAGAATCAACCAACTGGGATCACATCATATTAGAAAGCTTTTGCATGGCAAAAGAAACTGCCAACAGAGTAAAGAGTTAGTCCACAGAATGGGAAAGCAATAACAACAATAACAACAACAAGAAATCCACCTTTTATCAGCAGCTCCCAGAGAGAGCCAAGCTTTTAATATCTGTTTTGCTACTACCATTCTTGTCTTGCAGTTCTGACTAGGATCTCCCATCAAGCTTATCATATTCTGAGAATTCTTTAACCAGCATCTCTAATAATTTGTAAATTTTTTCCACAATCAATTCTAAAGGTTTCTAAACCACATGGACAGGTTTAGTTACAACAATAGTCCCAGTCCTGGTAAGAATTTTCTCTTTTAGTTACTTTTCCAGTTAGTGAGTCAAGATAATGACACCTGGTATTTAAAAGAAGAGTGGTTTATTTCAGCACACAATTTTAGAGGGTTCACCATATGGTCAGGAGCCCTCAAGTCAACAAATGTCATGACAAAATGACAAGAAGAAAGAAAACTGTTCATGATGTGAACAGAGAGGGAAAGGAGAACCAAGAAACAAGAATATATACTTCTAAGCCATGCTCCAAGGTTCCTACTCTTTGTGATCATGTCCCATCTCTGAATATGGGACTTTTGGGATACATTTTAGATTTAAACCAAAATATATAGTATAAATATATCATTTTATTGCCAGAAAAATCTATGATTGATGGTACCAAAAAACAAAAATAAAACACAAATTTCACTTAAAAATAGTAGACTAGATTAGAATCAATCTACTACTATAGCATTTGACAGAAAATTTCAATTAGCCCAGTACCTGTATCAATTTTTGTTTCTTAATATAGTAACAGAATTTGAAGTTTATTTGCATCTCTTCTAGCCCAACTCAAAAGGACTATAACATCAAACTTTATAGTAACAATGTGAAATTTGATTCATCATTTTAAACGTGACATTATATTTATACAATGAGGACTACATTTTCTCTGATTTCTTCTCATTAAAAGACAGTAATGCTGCTACCTAGAACTCTAAGTAAAATGTTGTGGAAATTAGAGATAATTGTACAGTTTAATTCCTTGACAACTGTACAAATCAATTTCTCTGAAGTCCAAATGTCCTCTTCTATAGATTATCATATAAATGAAAAGTAAATTTCTAAGACAAATTTCAGTACTTTCTATAAATGTATTAGGAAACCTTGCCCTCTTACCAATAATTACACATAGCCAAGGATAATGCTTACTAAGAAACACTTCCAAATTTTGTGGGGTGTGTGTGGGGGGGGTATGGTATGTGTGTATGTTTGTATTTGAGTGCATGTGTGTGGTGAAACAACATGGGACAACCAACTGAAGAATGGAAAGAAAAAATAATTTTATTTATATTTCCAATTGTAATAAATTCATTTTATGTTTATTGTTTTGTCAGAAACAATGTGAAATAAGTGTCATAATATATAAGAATGTTGCTACATCTAATATTGCTTAAAAGAGAAGAGGGAAAAAAAGCAGAAGAGGGATGGAAAAAGGTAGAGATGTTGGAAAAGTGATAGGAATATGGAAGAATGCATCGTCCATGGTTCCAAGTGTCACTCTAGAGTCTGAAATGATTGTCATATTAAATCAACCATATAAAAATGAGAACTTATTAAAAAAGAAAACCTAAATGTATATTATTTCTTTTCATTCCAGAGAACTCATACTAACTTATTTCAGGACTCTGTTACATGATATGCTTCTTCCTCAGTACCTGTAGGGCACTAGTTTCAAGCACTATTATGGGTATCAAAATTCACATGTATTCAAATCTCATATAAATGACATGATATTTGCGTATAACTTACATGCATTCTCCTGTGTAATTCAAATCACTTATAGGTTATTTATAATGCTATTACAATGCAAATGGTATGCAAATCACTCTTTCAGGTTTTATTTAAGGAACAATGCCAAGAAAAATATGTGCTCATGTTCAGTATGGGCTTGACTTAAAAACATTTTCAATTTGTGATTGTGGATCCTAATAGACACAGAAGATTAATTGAAATCAGTTGTTTTTGTGCTTCCTTGTGTCCTTAGAAGATAAAGAAAAGTCTCGAATAACTTCATCCTCTGAGTTGGATATCCTGCAAGATTTTTGAATCCTCGTATAATGCAAAAGAGTGCATTTTACATGCTTTTTCAGAGCAGCCAAGTAGAATGTATGTTTGAATATGCAAGTTAAATTATACACTTTTAAAACAGAATGTATGAAGCAGATGCATAATGTCCAATTTCTTGCTTTCCAAAAGAAAAAAAATCGATAAAATGTTCCATCATATTCAAAATTAATTTCAAAATTTTCAGGTTTATGCTCAAGACCCTTCATTAAAACCAAGAGATCAATGACCTAGAAACAGTCTTACAAGTCTTACACATTGGAAAAATCAATTTAATTGAAGAATAATGAAAAATATATCTTTAGCCATTTGTTTTCCTTATCCTTCAGTAAAACCTTTACATATTAAATATCATATATTGCTTTCAAGATGCAGAAAACTCCACACCAAAAATTTGTGTCTTCCTTTCTCAATGTAAAGCTATTTCTGGAAAGTGGCTGTCCAGTGTCACATTTTTCACTCTCCTGAGGGAAATACAGATTTTAAATTCAAAATTAAGCCAGTGAGTGAGAAGGCAAAGAAATGAAATGAACAATTAGAATTCTAGAAACAGAAGAAAAAGACATTGGAAGGACGATATTTGAAGTTAGAACTTTACTTGATTCCATAGGTAGGTTTTCTAATTCATTATGCATGCTTTGTAAAGAAAGTAAAGCTAAAAAGAGAAAGAAGAGAAAAGAAAGGTGATAAAGGAGGAAAAATTTAATGAATATCCCCCTTTGGAAAAAATAGGAAAAGTCATTTACAATTTGTTAATTTCTCTTGTTGTAAGAAATTAGAATAATTAATGTATTAGATAAGAAACATATTAGAGTTTTAGACAAAAAACAGGTATTTTGATGAAACAGTTTTCCCTTAAATGTTTCAGTTGTATGAAACATGATTTCATAGAAAAAATGATTTAAATCAATTCTTAAAAATTGAACACTTTTTTCCACCTCTAGCTCCCAAGCAATGAAACTTTTATTCTCTTTCTCTCACTCTCCCTTTCTCTCAAATTTCAAGTCAGTTTGTCAATTTTTCCATAAATCTCTTATTATTTCAATCAAGTGAAATCTTCCTTAAGACTTTGATGAGTAAGAGCCCATAGAACTAACTTGGAGTACTAGAATAGGAGAAAAAATGCTGGTATTTCTAGACCATATTTGGCTTTGAATTAGTGTGGAGGGATCTACTATGTGAGTGATCTATACCAGCTATCACAAAACTGTAGTATTTCTTTTAGGAAAAGTAGTAATAAAGCAAAGGAAGAAAATTTCCCTGACTTTGGAGTGAAAATTGGTAGGCTAACAACTGACAGAATTTTTTATGAAAATAACAAGAAAAAAATGCACTTGTATTTATTTTGTTAATATTAATAAGAGAAAATGCTACAGGCTTTTGTATGCAGACATGCTAACTATCCAGGGAGAAAATGGTAGAAAGCAAAGCAAACCATCCACATTACATGTGTTCGGACAGTAAAACATAAAAACAGTAAGCCACATGTACACAGGACTGAGGATTGAGCTCTGAAAATTCCCTGAAATAAGATACCATTTAGACAAGATGGCCACCCAGATAACCCCGTGACAGGGAGGCTCCCTGAATACACCATCAAAATGCTGGAATATAAACTAATATAATAACAGAGAGAAGGGAAAAAGAGGGAGATGGGTCCTCTGGACCCAAGAAGAATCTAAAATGAGAACTGTAGCCCACGGAAAGAGTAAAAGAATGAAATAAAGGCGGGGACCAGCAGCACCTCTGTCCGGACCGGAATCCAATCAGCACTGCCACCCGAGCTGAGAAGGTACGATCCAGGTGCTCTTGATACGTGCTGGAGTTGCTGGTGGAGTCGCGGGACGGCGGGGACAACGGTCGACCCTGGAGCAAAGTGCTCGTGAGCGGGCGAGTGAGTGAACCCGGCGGACCCCAGCCCCCACCCCCAAGGGAGAGCA
>RJWM01050786.1:0-10646 GCA_004363535.1 Dasyprocta punctata
TCTTCTTTTATTTTTATAGCAACCACATTACACTGTCAAAGAGATCAAGTCACATAGCCTAAAACTTCCCTAGTCCATTGCCTTTTATAGTTCCATTTGATCATCCCTGGTGATTCCAAGGTCTTTTTATTCTCAGGTAATCAAACAATTAAGGGAAAAGTAGTCAATTTCCACTAGTTTTCTGCTTGAGTTTAAGTTATATAAACTTAGTTACAGAGGATTAAGTGCTGACACAGCTGTGGCTCCTCTTCAGTTCTGCCCCTGTTAAAATTATACTAGCCATTAAGAAATATTTTCATGTTTTGTGAGCCCTGTTTTCAGGTAATCTTAATTTCCATTTTACTGAAAGTATTTAGATTTGCATAACTAAGTCATTTTAAATTGCTTGTATTTATTCTCAACTTTTCTCAGCATCTCCCTGTCCTATCTGGTTTTCTAAAGGTGGAACATTTTGTCTTTCTAAGGCCAACTCTAGGAGAAACGTATAATGCAAAAAACACTGTAAAGTCAGAACCAATGTTTTTGACTCTGCCATTCCTGTTATTCTGAACAAATACTATTACTTACTGGAATATTATAAATTTAGGGTAACAAAACCTCATGAAATCCTCATTTTTAGTACTTTTTTTTTTTTTTTTTTTTTGGTGGCCCCAAGGATCAAACTCACAACCTCATGCCTACCAGGCAGGTGTTTAAGCCACTGAGCCAAACTCCTGGCCCTAGTTTTTTGAGACAGGGTCACACTACGTAGTTCAGTCTGGCCTTGCACTCACCTTGTAGCCCAAGTTGGCCTTGAACTCACAATGCTCCTCCTATCTCAACCTCCCCAGTGCTAGAATTAAAGGCGTGTGCCACCATGCCTGGCTCAATACTTTATTTCTTGATACAGAATTTGGCAAGATGTGTTGTTCTTTAAATAACTTTTATTTTTAAAATCTTTTAAGCAAACAGAAGTTTTTATAGCTATAGTAGTAAAAAAATTTAAGAATTACAGCTTTGAAGCAGTTATTGTTTAATTGTATTTATCTCTGTTATGTCTTAGAAAACTCATTGACTCTGAGTGTTTGGGAAAATTCCTAAGCCAAGCCAAACCGAACCAAACTGAAAGGAACACCCTTTGCACCGAGGAGATAAGAAGGCAGCATTTAATCTTCACACCAACTGACTGTTAGATCTTTGTGCTAGTAGACTGTTGCAGGGATAATTCTTCACAAGCTACAGTGCTGAATTTAGGAAAAGTGTAGTTCATATAGAATTTAGAAGTGGGAGGCACAAAGCAAATGACAAAATGTTATGTAACTGGTTACATACATTGATTCATATATTGACAGGCATGTGCCAGTCTTGAAACAAAGGAACTGTTTATCACAATATAGAAACGCTCTGAGAACAATGGGAGCGGACCCTTACAAACTGAGCACAGATAAGGGCATTACAATAAAATGGGAACATTCTGGGGAGGGGCCCTTAAATTAGCCCAGGGTGACTTAAATTACAGGCAATTACTTTGACTCAGTGCTCATCAGAGGTCTGCAGCTAGGCTGTAGACATCATCAAGGTCTATTGAATTTGGCAGAAGCAGCAAAATAGTAACTTGGTAAGAGACCTCTGGTTGATCATGAAATATGTGTAAGTTTGCCATCTCATAAATGTGTTCCTACATTATAATTGTGCCCCGACGAGTGTATAAAAAGATCATTAAGTTACCTAGCTCAGTTCAATGTAGTGAACATCTTCTTTAAAATGATTTTTACAGAGTAAAACATTAAATTGAAAAACTATGCAACACATGTCAGTTGAATGATGAGTATCCCAAGAAGCTGATAAGTCTTTAATGGTTTATTCCATATTACATTTGTATACTATAAACAAGTTATTTTCATATTCGAAAGTTATAAAATTGAGAATTTACATTACTTATGCTATACTTGATTATATGGTACTACTATGAAAATTAACATATTTTTACTTCAATTCATTATGTATATTCATTATTCATGTGGAATTGCTAACACTAAAGGTCACTCCTATTATATATTAACTTTTGTGTCATTTTCTGTTTCTCAACACATGAGTATTTCCCATACCAAATAAAGACAACTGACCACTGTCAACCATAAACCATAAAAGCAAATACAATAAAATCCGCTGGTTTCTCTGAAATCCTAAAAATACTTATTTAAAGTTAATTAGGGAGCTCCTTTTTATTTTTTTAACAATTGTTATCATTTAAGTGTGAGCAGTAACAAAGCCTTGAAGCAGCAATTCGAGTTCCTCATGGTACAAAGCTTCTCCAAGTTTAGAAGCAAAGTCCTGATTGATTCTCTCTTCTTTTATCATTGGTCAGTGTTTAGTACCTGAAATAACCTCAAATATTTTTTGCCTTATATTACTGAAACCAAACTTGACAATTTTTTTGTCATTTTATCTTCAAATTTTTCTTAGTATTTTT
Source organism: Dasyprocta punctata (assembly GCA_004363535.1). Lineage (NCBI taxonomy): Eukaryota > Metazoa > Chordata > Mammalia > Rodentia > Dasyproctidae > Dasyprocta > Dasyprocta punctata. The sequence goes on from RJWM01050786.1 coordinate 2,453, forward strand.
AAGAGCCACTATGGTCTTGTGCCCGTGCCTCCTCCCAATGCATACTCAACACACACAACCATTTCCCTGAGCTCCAACTCAAGTGCTTAAATGAATACCTGGCTATGTGCTCTGGTCACTCAGCTTCATTCTCTTTAAACTGCCTTTATCTCGTGGGCCTAGATTTTTTTTTCCATTTATCTCCAGTTCTTCATCCTAAAATTTATCTGCAACTTATTTTTCCTGTTTTATGTTATACATGCACACCACTGCCATTATTGTAAAATATGGATTCTGTGCGTACTCTAAAATGCTGTGAACATACTATCTGCTTATGCAGAATCAACATTTCACCTTTACCAACCCGCAAAAGCTGAAATCAATTAGCATAACTAAGAACGGTTTCCAGAACTCATCATGATTTGATCTAATCTCAATAAAATGATGTCTCTTCACTCCGTAAGAAGCATTATCTTAATCTTCTACTTCTTATTGTTCTCTTTTTCCTTTTTATTGGGGAGAGGGAATACTGGTGATTGAGCCTACGATCTCTGCCCTGAATTATGTCCCCAGGTCTTTTTACTTTAATTTAATTTACTTTATTTATTTTTTTATTTTGATAGTGTGTCTTGCCAGGTCTTCAAGCTGCTGAGGCTGGGCTTCAGTTTGTGATTCCCCTGCCCCAGTTTCCCAAAGAGCTGTGATCACGCCAGGCTCTTATTTCTTCTTTTGCTTTTGTTTAAAAGCATTTCTTCTTTTTCTTTCTTTTCTTTTTTTTTCAGATAGTGAAGTTCATTTGAATACTGTATACTGAAAATACAAGCAAACTTCTTCAAATCCATAGAAGTTCTTCAAAACGCATACTGCTTACCATCTAAGGATTATTTAGTGGTAGGTTTCTCACTGCTTCCTGAAATTTTTATATTTTTAACTAACATAATAATATGATTATTGAATTAATTGAAACAAAAATTTATTCACCTGGTAGACCAAGACTGGCAATTTTTAAGGGCAAATTAAATTCTTCATATTTGTTACAATTCCCTCCAGAGGCTTGCCTTCATTACATTTCTTTTTTATTCTCATTTTAATTACCAATTTATGACTTACTTACTCTCTTAACATGTTATACTTCTTTTTCAATTGGCTGCTATAACATCCCTCAGTTACTACAGGTTCGTTACAATTGAATTTTCTCAATTTCAGCACTCTTGCTTTTATAAAATTATTACTCACTTCATTTGTCCACCCAATAAGTATTGATAATTATCATTTTAAACATTTATTCAATCAATAAAATGAGAAAAATAGACAATTTTATGCTATCTTTCTTGTCTAAGGAAGTTTTTACCTTTATTGTCTTTTGAAGGATAATTTATTAAAGAACACTGTCAGTTGTATTTTTCTGGCAACTCTTCAAATATTTTATTCTGCTCAACTTGTCTGCAAGAATTTTTGTGAAAATATCATTGTTAATCATTATTATTGTGAATATGTGAAATGTCTTTTACTCAATGTTTTTGTCAAGATTTCTTCTTTATTTTACACTTTCCTAAAGTGATTATTTAATGTATCTAAAACATAACTGATTTTCAGTTTGTTCCTCTGTTTTCTTTGGGTTTGAGAAAGAAGTGATAACTTCCCAGCAATTTGTAACTCAAAGGTAAAACTTGCTGTGTCCAAATTATTATGTTTTTGAATTAGTTTATTCATAAAAAACTTAATGGCATCATTATAGGTAATAATCCTGTAGTAAATATTTTATTTACCATACTTCAGCAGACTTTCTTATAAATAGTCATTTCGACCTACCTGGAATATTTACATGTTATTTTTAAGATGAAAGTTGCTTGTATATAAAGAAAAATTTCATGTAAAATTATATTCCAATACAAAATTAATAGAATAGAGTCTCTTCCTTATATTAGAAGAGAAGGGACATTCCCAAACTTAGTCAACAAAGCTAATTATTTCCAAAATAATGAAAGGACAAAATAGAAAAGAGGCTATCAAACTATATTTTAGAAATATTGAAGAAATATAGATGCAAATATTCTTAACTATTACTGAATGGACTTCAATAACATAAAAACAAATTGCTTACCAGAATCAAGTAGGACTTAGGCATTCAAGATTGTTTCAATGTACAGCAATCAGTCAATTTAATCAACTATAGTAATAAGCTATAAATTAAAAAAAAAGCTTGAGTACAACAATTAACAACAGAACAGAAAAATATTAAGAAATTTATATCATCAATTAATGCTTATGAACAAGCAAAAAATGTATTCTGGTGTTTGTATCAGTTCTATTTTAGTAAGAAAGAAGTGGAAACAATCAAGATGTCTCTTAGTAAATAAGCTTGAACATCCATGTAATGGGATCCCACCCAATAAAACAGTCACAATCTTGGTGTATACAACACCTGGGTTGAATTTCAGTGACATCACAGTAAGTGAAAAAGAAACATGAAATTTAATATGTTACATCATCCAATTTATGTATTATCCTTTATTGTAGTCAGCAGGATTCGCAAGGAAAACAATTTAATACACGGCACATAGTATTATTCTTTTTTTATAATAGTCACCCAAAGAGTCAAACATAGAAAGTGCAACAAACCAGCCCACACAGTAAAGACCCCAAAGAATCCAGCTAAGGATGCGGATCACATGGCAATGTCTTGGGTGAGTCCAGCTGAAGACCTAGAGCCCCTGACAATATTTCATGCAAGTTTGTTTCATGGATCTGCACCGGGAAGGCCCAAATGTCAGTGGTGGAAGTTAGAAAGTCTAGCCCAGCAGGATGAAGGATCTGTGCCAGCAGGTTGAGGGGTTTGCACTAGAGCCAAAAAGTAATGCTCAAAGTAAGGACCAGAGCTCCTCTGGAAAGCACCACACCCATCCTCAGGGATAATTAGGTCTGGAGCTCCTCTGAGGATGAGAACAGCTGCATTCATGTCAGGAAGCCAGCATGACAAGCTTCTCCAGGAGATTTAACAGCATACATCTTCCCCTCCAGAGACAGGAAGCAGTAAAGTAAGGACCAGAGCTCCCCCAAAGTGAACCACAGTCATTCTCAGTGACAATGAGGTCCCGAGCTCCTCTGAAGATGACAACAGCTGAGCTTAAATCAGAAAGAAGCTCAACAAGCTCCTCCAGGAAGAGTCAGTAGCAACAATAAAACCAACAACAACCAGGTGAACCAACAACACCACTTCTTCCTCTCCAGTTCTCCTTTGTAGGTTGGTAACAATCCTTAGCTGGACTATCAGTACAGGCCCACGCTGGTTCAGCTTGGTGTTATAAATTGACAGCCAGTTGTCAATCTACCATATGCTTGAAAAGAAAAATTAGAAATGAAAGGAATATTAGTGGTTATAAGAGTTCATACATGTTAAGTAATGAAAGGTGACAGTGTTGCAATACTGCTAGGGATATCTTTGTCCTAACAAAATTGTGTCTATCTGGGTTTTCTGTTCCAATTAGATAATTCTATACATACAAATATGTACTCAACTACCAATGCAAAATTTCCAGTTTTGGTGTCTTACTATAATTAAGTAATTACAGAAAACAAATAAGGTGTACTTGCGAATCTTCAGTGCTAAATTTGCAATTTCTTGTGAATTTTAATTATTTAAATTAAATGACTTTTACCCATTGTGGTTGCTGTTGCTGTTGTTAAGAACCATTTATGCCCTCACTCTGTGTCACTGACACCTGTTTACTTCAACATGATCTGTGCCTCAACTGGTCTTTTGCACTCCTTTACAACAAGAATTGTAAGTGTGTTATTCACCCTATAAAATGCCCAAGGCTAAAAAAAAAAAAAAAAACCACAGCTATTCCTGAAGGTGAGTCCAGTTTGCATTTGCTGAATGAAATTTGGTTCTTTCTATTTATACAAGAAGATTTTGAGCTGGGAATAGAACTACGTGACTGGAGAGTTTGAATGCAGGAGTTTAATTCCCTCGTTGTTATGAGGGCAACAGAATTTAGTTTAAGATACTCCTTTAGTTATTCATGTCTTTGAAATTTAGCTTTTAAAGCAATTTAATCTCTTGACTTCAGTTTCTCCTTAGAAGTTCAGTACTAGTAGAAAACGTGTATTAATTGGAAGATTCATCTATGCAAATGCTGCAATAATCTCTTTGATGAACATATGGAATAATTGATTTATTAAATACTTAGAACTTAACAAGAATGGAAGTATGGTGTGGAATGAAAAATTAGGAAATTATAAAAGACATTGACTGGTCTTTATCAACCAGTGAGGTGGGCGGACACATAAGGGGAGATTTTAGAAAAATCTGTAAAAATCAGCATGTCCACCAGCGGAGTAGAGTCACATACGTGTGGTGACCACATCTCTATGTCTTTCTATGCTTCTAATCACCATCACCTCATGATACAAAAGGATTATACTTCATTTTTCTCTCCCAAAATCTCAGTAATAGTGCTTCTTTAAACAATTTGACTTGGATCTAGAGAGGGAAAGGAATTTCATCTTACTCAAATTGATACTACAAGAAACTAACCTAGTTGCTATATAAATTCAGGTAATTTTCATGGCAATTTTAAATTTCAGCTGAATCACAGCTAAAACACATTTCTTCACTAGAATAGATACAAAAATATAAGTAGAATTGAAAATATGTCATTTATTTTTGTAAAATTATTCAACAAATTCATTTAATCAGTGAAATGCGCGGTGTATTCTTTGAATTAGTTATAAAAAGAATCCTGTCCATCAGCAGGACTTGACAAATATTCTACATAGGAATATTTTTTGTGTGATTGTACAGACCTGATATGAATCTCAGAAGAACTGTATTTCTGTAGCATACAATAAGGATATATCTGGTTTGTTTTTAAGAAATGAGTGAAAAGAAAATGAAATTTATAAACCAGAGACAAGGAAATTATAAATGAAACCTATGATTCATTGGGCCTCCTTTATCCTCTTAATCCACTCATTTCTAGGAAAAAAAGAGTAAAATGCAATTGAGAAATAACTCATGTATTTGGGCAAAGATCAGGCTGTATGTTCAAGTGCTGTATTCTAATTGTCTCTGTGTAGCTTTATTGACTTCCCACATCAACAGTAGCTGGACTAATCTAATTCTGACTCAGGAATAGAAAGGCCATTATCTTCTGGTGATACTGTGTTAACCTTATGTGTAGTTCTTGTTTCCATTCAATGCTTCAGATCTTCAGCAGAGGAAATTAGTGGCATTTATTTGTCCTCTTAACCCCAAGCTGTTGAGTTTTCAACTTAGAGGTAAAAATTCATGTGAAATTGTACAATAGTTTTTCTTTAGTAAATGTCTCCTGCCCACGAGATAATTGATGACTTGTATGATTGACATGTTGAAACAGTATTAATTGATCTTACAGTTATCAGTAAGAATACAGTTAGGAGGCTGTAGAAAGAACCTCCAAAATATACTGCTATTAAAAGAAAAAACACAATTTATTCACTCTCAATGTACGAGATAAGGCAGATCCTACATTCATGGGCTATGCCTTAATATATGGCCAAGATATCTTATATCTGCAATCCAACCTAGGCATGGAGAGGTCATAAGAGGGGAAAAAAGGAAAAGTACAGCTTACTATTCTCGATGTAAGGACAAAACCAAAAGTTAATCCCCTTTTCTCAGTTGTATCCATTTGTTGAACCTAACCACATTACAGCATTGCTGAGCAATTTTAACAGATGTGTAATTTCTCAACTTGTTATTACTATTTAATTACATGAGGAAGTATTAATATTGGGCAAGAATTAGCAATTTCTAACTTAATGTTTGCCCTGACCGGCATTGATGACTTGGAATAAAGAGATCCACACTGCATATAGACATATATATATATATTTTGTCTTTGTTCTGAAAGTGACTCAGAACCTGTTTCAGAACTTGTGCCAGGCCTTCTGGTGGCTGGCCAAGAAACACTTTGTTTCCCATCCAATTTTTGCTCTTTTGTGTGTGACACGGGGTGAGGAAAAGTGTGATGGTTTATGTGCATAATCTGTTAGTATATTACCAGTTCTATTCAGTTCACTAATTACTGCTACCATCTAGATTCAAGGGGAGGCAATTTTCTTGATTTCAATTCCAAGCTGTGGTCTTCAATCTAGTCTAATTATATTAAAAAGATATCTATATTTAAACCCTTAACTTTTATGTCTGCTTTTTACATTTATTCAGAAACTAGAGAGGAGAAAGGCATAATTAAATGCCACTCCAGTTCCAACACATATTGATTTCTTTGATCTTAAAAATAATACAGTAAAGTAAATGAAGTAGTATTGTTTTTTCTAAGTAAAGACAAGAAATTTAATCCGAGAAAGATTAGTTCATCTTCCATAGTGGTCTGAGCCAGTCAATGGAAGAGCAGGCACTACATTTGTTTCTATAGAAATCCCACAAGTCATTAACAAATGCTTACAAAAATTCATCCAATATTCTGATGATACCTGTTGTCATTCAGAGGCCCTCAAAAGAGAATAGGACTGAAGTATTTCAGAACTTACATAATGTTTAAACATGCACACCCAGGGAAATGTTAGCAGAATTTTTTTTTAATTTGCTTTAAAAAAGCACAGAAAAACAAAAATCTTTTTAAAAGCATGACAACTTCTGGATAAAGGAAATAAAAATTATTAATAGCACAGCAAGGACTGGACATGGCTTTATACTTCGATATTCTTGACTTTTGCTTCTTGATTGAATATTTTCAATTGTACGAACTGTACTTAGATCCTAAAGTGTTTTTTTTTCTAAACAGGATGATGCTGCTTTATAGAATTGTAAGAAGTATTAAGTAAGAAACTATAAAACAAGATCTTACTGCAGTGTTTGTATCATAATATTCAGGATAATTTAGTATCATTCCACTTGTATAAAATCAAAATGAATTCAATAAAATTAAGAACTTGTTTTACTTTATTTGATTGCATCAAATATGTACATTTGTATGAAATGTTACCAGGTTATGTAAAATCAATAACATCTTTCCGCTCATTGAATAGTAGTAGAAGTTTAATAAGTATATCATAAAGAGTTGACTTAAAAGACATAAAAATGTCAGCTACATAATGTAGATAACTAGGAGATTTTAATCAGAAAACCTAAAGAAGGACAACCAAAATTTATACAATGTTCCTCTTTTATATCAATTTTAAAAAGCATTTTTATGCTTACTGTTGAGAACAGATTGAGTATCTGATCCTTAGTCACTGTTTTACCATTACATTCAATTTGAGAAAAATAATGTTAGAACTTCAATGAATTAACATTAAGTAAAAACAGCTTCCTTTTGAACTTCCTTCAAGAATTAAAATAATCCCTGTATTTATCAATTATAACAATGAAATCTGAGAAAATATTTTCCTTTCTCTTTTCTCAAACAAGAGCAATATAAAATAACATTCGATACTATACAAAAATAATTGCTATTTGGTGTCAAAAGAGATGATTCCATTAAGATGATTACCATTTATCAGTCTTTTCATTTTACAGTCTATGATACATTTCCAATTGCATACTTGTTTCTCTACAATTTCTATCTTGTATAATTTCTAAGGTTTTGTACTTCTTACGCTTTCTTCAAAATATAACTGAATAGCCAATATAATTCTCTACCAACAATATGTTACAGCAAATATAATACCTGTTGTGCAAGAAATTTTTTTGTATAACACACAAAAATATAAACAAAAGAATCTGCAGTGAAATATAAGGTTGAAGAATCTATCCATATTACTGAGTCCCAAATAAAACATTTTCTTTGAAAGTTAGAAGCCTAGCCAATGAGTTCTTAAAATCAACAACTTTAAAGAAATGAAGAGAGCCAAGTACAGAAACGAACTGTAGGTTATTGCCTAATTTAATAGTTGTAAACCATAACATTGTTATGTAACTCATAGGGATATTTAACTATGTTTTTTCAACTCACAGTTAAAACTAAAATTATGCAAAAACAAATCATGTAATAATAGTATTGAAATAAATGAATGACTTTAAAAAGATCAATACCTTATAAATACAGTTTATGTTTGGCTTCTCTCAGCCAGTCAAAGTGGCACATGTCTTTTATTTCAACATTCTGGGAGTGTGAGATACAAAGATTCCAAGTTTGACCCCAAAACTAGGCAATTTAGTGAGTTAGGGAAACTCAGTCTCAAAATAAAACCTAAAAAGGAGTGAGCA
>RJWM01050787.1:0-10640 GCA_004363535.1 Dasyprocta punctata
ATTAGCTGTATTCATCCCATCAGTAAGTGCCTTACCTGTTGAACTGTGATGGCTCAATATTGGTTGGTTTTTCCATAAAATAAAGTTGAATTCCTATGAATCCTTTCAAATTCTAGTCTACATTCTCTCTCTCTCTTCTCTCCCCATCTCTCTCCTTCTCTCTCTTCTGAAAAGAAGTCTACATTCTCTATTTCTCTCTCTTCTCTTCCCCCCATCTCTCTCCTTCTCTCTCTTCTCTAGGAAGTGAGGTAGAGTTCAGTCAAAATTTCCCTTACATAGCACTGACTTGGAGGGAAGTCTCCAGGGAGGAAACCAAGTGTGAAAGATTAGGTTGTAAATTAGTGGAAACTGAAGAAAACATATCAGGATGTAAAGAATGATTTAGATTCTAGAAAGAGACTTACAAACCAGAATCTATAGACCCAAGGTTCTATGCATATTTTCCCTTAAATATTAAGGAAAATTTTGTTGAGATTTTCTAGTCTATTCTCTCATGCTATGCATATTAAAAGAAAGAGTAAGTTTATAATGAGTCCTTATTGTTAGGGTACAATAGTACCCATATATTCTCTCTTGGTACTGGCTTTTGAGTAAGGCAATCTTTTCAAGTGAAATATTAAATTCACATGGTAGAGAACACAAAATTCACCTTCTACTATATTTAATGTAATATATCCATTTTCTAAATTACTTCAGGTCAAAATCATTTCATGCATTGAAATAATGAAAGTGGCATTTAATTTTTCTCCATAAATGTTTTATTTTAGTGATCAGTTTATTTAGTATCAGAAATTGGTTTGGGAGCTGCTCTTATTAGTACCTTTATAAACTATGTGGAGGGCTGAGGATTTAGCTCAGCTGTTTAAGTGCCTGCCTGGCAAGTGTGAGGTCGTGAGTTTGATCCCAGTACCAATAAACAAACAAACAAACTATGTGGAAAAGGAAATGCTTACAGTAAAATTCCCAAGTTTGCTAATGATCCAATCTCTCTGGCTAGCAAAATGCCACATTGATGGAGATAAACTGCAGAAGACCTCAAGAAGTTACTCTATGGGACAAGAAATTGAGATAAGAGTCATAGAGAAGACAGAGAAGAGATGCTGAGCCAATGCATTTAGAATGAAAAAATAATCCAAAGTCTCCCTGCAGAGTAATGAGTTTGGAGTTGTCCGTAACAATTCAGGGACCGTCGTGAACTCTGCTCTGAGTTCAGTAATGAGTCTACTCAGGTTGAAGAAGCCTTGACAATCCTCAAAAAAGAAAGGGAAACAAAACTGCTTTACACAGTCCTTTTCCAGAAAATCATAGTGCAGATATACCCGTTATACAATTTGATCAATGCAGTCAAGAATATAATGAAAAAAAAGCACTAAAGGGTAAGAAAATCAGAAATAACCAAGAATGGTAATAGTACCATATCAGGGTAGACTAAAAAGATTTAAACTTTAATACAAAAGGCAAAGTTTTAAAGGATTAGACTTTGAGACTTCAATATCTATGAAGATTTTGCTTTATGTGTAAAAGCCAAATAATTCTCTTTAAAAGAGGGAAAACAAAGACGAAGCCAGTGGAAGTTTTCATTGATAGATGCATCATAGAGTGCATTTATGAAACTCTTTTCTTAATGATATAATACATGATAAAAGTAGAAATTCCAAGAAGAATGTAATGAATACTTATAGTATGGATTTAAATTGTGATTCAAGGGTAAATGGCATAGATTTAGCTTTTTGAGCTGGATATCAGTTGCTTCAGTTCCTGTGACAGAGTATCAGTGACTAAGTCATTTCTAAAAAGAGAAATGTGTTTCTTGTAATCCCAGAGCCTGGAAGTCCAGTGTCAAGGTGCCAGTACCAGTGAGAACACATTTGAGGTATCATTCCACGATAGAAGATAGAAAAAAAGAAAACTCAGGATAGTAAGTAAGCAAGAGGGTGTTGAACCCACTTTTATAACAAGCCCACTTTGGTGATAACTAACCTGCTCTGTGATGGTGACATGAATCCCTTCCTGACCTAACTGCTGTTTATTAGACCTCTTATTAGGCTTCATGAGAATCATCAATTAGGCTTCATTTCCAATACATGACTTTGGGGAACACGTTCCAACCATAGCATCACTGAATACAAATTTATAGCCATTTGTGATAGTTAATCTTGATTGTCAACTTGGTTAGATTGAGAGTTGCTGAGGGAATTAATAAAGCACACTTCTGAGTGTGTCTGTGGGTATTTCCAGAGACAATTGGCCTGTGGGCTAAAGAACCGAGGGACAGACCTATCTTGATTGTGGGTGACATCATCCAATAGGGTGGGGGCCTAATGGAAGGAAAGAGGAAGGAAGAAGCCAGCCACCATGTACAAGCTCAGTTTTGCTTGATTGGGTGCCTCTTTTTGCTACTGCTATCACATGTGAACACCAGACTCCAAATTTTTCAGCTTTTTGAGATGGACTCACATCAGTGATTCTTAAGGCAATTTTCAGATCTTCACCTTTGGGCAGGGTTGGATCATTGGTTCCTCTTGTTCAGAGGTACTCAACTTCTTGGACTGAGCAGCTGCTGGATTCCCTGGCTCTAACAAGCAATTGTGGACGTCCAGCCACTGATCCTGTGGGACAGTCTACTCAATCCCCTTTCATGATTATCTATAGATCTTTTTGGTACTATGATCCTAGAGAACTTTGTATGGTATTCCTGTCACTTATCTTTTGGTTTCCATCACAGAAAAGAAAAAAATAAGCAACTCTTCAAGACCAATGGTTTCATCAGCTGAGAAGTTAAAAATGGAGATGTATAATTAGTACATGAGTTTCTCAAACATCTGTCACATCATATTGTTTAGTTATTATTGAGACAAGGCAGTGAACATCCAACAGATTTAATCTCTGTAAAACACAGAAACATTTCTCAATATTTTTCTTTCTTAAGTAAATCAATTAATTCTCATCTAGAGGAAGACTAGCCACTATCCACAAAATTTCTGCTGAAAGCAACCTGAAAAAAGGAACTTCTTTATGATTTGAGTTTATATGTTTCAAATGACAAATTATATTTTGCTGATTGAAATACAGTTTCACTTGCCTACTGGATTTTTAAGGTTAAATAATGGCAAAATATTATCTGAGGCAGGGGTCAGCAAACATGTTTTGAAAAATTCCAAGTAATAAATATTTTAGGCAAGGTGCCAGGGATTTAGCTCAGTGGAGTAAGCACCTGCCTGGCAGGCACGAGGTTGTGTTCAGTCCCTGATACAGAAAAACAAACAAACAAAAACCAAAAACAACAACAACAAAACATTTTTTAGGTATTGTGTACCATGTAATTTTTGTTGTAACCACTCATCTGCTCTCATAGCATGAAAGCAGCCAGCAACAATACAAAACATTTTTTTTTGTCGGTACCAGGGATAACAATATAAAACAAACAGAATTGACTATTTGTTTCAATACAGTCTAATTTACAAATTCAGGCACTGACCTGATTGACCTGGGTGACAGGTGACATTTTCTCTAAGGGACAGCTGATGGTAAGTAGATGTAGCTTACATGAACTTTCCAAGGTGAAACCAAAGATTGTAGTTCACAGCAAAGCTCTTTAGTTTAACTTGTGTGTTTGGCAAACTTTTACTTTTAAGGCCTACTCTTCTCTGCCCAGGGTTAAATGTGCAAAAGAAACCGATCTTTGCATTTAGAGGGCCAAGGTTCATGTTCTGTTCTTCCCTTTGCTGTCTGACCTTGAGTAAGAGGCTTTTCCAAGTTTCATTTTTTATTTTTCATAAAATGGGACTATAGTAAATTTTTGGTTGGGAATTAAGTAATATTAGTGGAAATAATTCTATAGAAATCTATAAATGCTAGTTACTACTCTGAGTTGTTGATTGATATGTGCCATTCCCTTCTTTGGGAACATTCTCACAGGCTAGCTAGCTCTGTGCACTTTCCATAAATGAGAAAAAACCTAATCCAAAAAGGATCTGGCATTATAATGTACTTTAATAACAGAACTAAATTGCAAACCAATTATAGGGTTTTAAAGCATGTCCATTTGTAGAGAAAAAGAAATCCTAAAATGCTTAAAAAAATAAGAGAGGTTCAAGTAGCTGACATCAATGACAATTCTCATTATCATCTAGGAAGAAAAGGGTGAGAAATTAGAGGAAGTACAAGAAGTGGAAGGTGAGAATAAATCAAGAGACAAAAGCAAAATACAGTCACCCATTGCAGCTTAGGAGGAAAAATAAGGCAAAGTTAATGAAAGTAAGTCTAGTTTTGAGTATGGAGGCAGACAGGCAATGCACTAGACAGGAAGCTAGTAGTCCCCAATACAGTGTGACCGTTTTCACCTCTTCTGTTGTGTTTCAGTCGTTACACTTGAGAACTTCCCATTTCTATCTGTACTTACTGACAGACGAAGGCCAGGGAGGCATTTCAAATATTAGTCCTCATTTCTATCAGTTCTGCATTTCTAGTCAGAGAATGCTTCTTTGAAAAAAAAAAATTGATGCCCATGTGCCCTGATTACAAAATGAGTTAAGATAAATAACAGACTTGTTAATCAAGATTTGGGGTAGACTTAAATTTTCACAGTCCATTTTCTCACTCTCAATTTCTCGCTCTCTCAAGCCTGTATTTCTGCTTATATATTCTCACAACACACATCCACACCCACGCACGCCTGTCAAACTTTCTCTACCCAGATGGATAAAACGGACTGAAGTTGGGAGCACCAATGTGTCTTTTATAATCAATATTCATTGCCTGAGAGTCAGACAAATGAGAGAAAATCAAAAGCAGACTTTAAAAAAATCATGGAGAAAATACATTCTTATTTTCCTTCCTGTTAGGATTCATTCTGTCTTACCTAGGTACCACTTCATGTGAAGGGTGTTCAGCTCCACCATCTGACAAACAGAAGGTTAAAGTAAGACTGTTTAAGGAGAAACAAATGAGGGATTTATTTTCATCTCAAAAAAGAGATATTTAAAACATGTCTCCCTACTCTGAAACAGTTATTTCTAGCCACTGTATTATATGTAGTCTTGGCTATTGAAGCAAAAATATAAAACCACAGTAAAGAATTGTATCCTTTGTTAATTTAAAATTTTAGTGGATTTTGAAGTTTGAACTTACTGTGAGGGAAATGACAATTAGATCTTGGGAACAAGCAGAACAGGAGTGGTTTGATAAGAGAAAGGCATTGATTATCTTGAAGAGAATCATCTTGAAAATTCACTGAAACATTTTCTACAGCCCCTGAAGTGAAAACGTCTTTTAAAAAATTAAGACCAGAATATCAATGGCATTTTTATGTATTTTATTTTCTGAGTTTAAAAATGGAAAGAATCTGTTTTTGATACTTCCTGAATACCCAGGGGAGAAAAACTACATGTTGTGTTGTTAGTACTACTTCTCATTCATTTATTATCAACAATTCACATATTATTCCATAACGAAAAACAGAATTCATTAGGCACCTTTTCCAGGCTCCAAATTCTCCCATTTTAAGACAAAAAATTATCTTATAATTTACAGAACAACTTTTTTATGAATTGAAATTTATCTAAGTCCCTTCCAGGCAAAGAAAAAAAGTTTCCAGGATTTAGACTTTAGTACCCAAGAATTAGAATAGTCCATCTAATTTTTAAATGTCTTTTTTTTTTTACACTATTGAGTGTTCACGATACATTGTAAGAATTCCATTCACGTTGGGCAATCGGTACAGGTACACATCACATCCTGATCATCTTTACACCACTTCCCCTTGCCCTGTCCTCTTCTCTGTTCTTCAGATCCCTTCCCATCTCCATGCTCTAACTCCCTGTTCCTCTCCTCTCTCTCGCTGTTAAAATTTAAATTTCTTTATCTTTAAGTTGAAATAGAAAGCAAGAAAGAAATGTAAATACTACAGGTTTCTCCAACCTCTCTTCTCCCTGGGTCAGTTATGGTGGCTACAAGCAAGCAGAAGCTAAATGCTCTGACCTGTAAGTTTTAATTTTTCAATATCCTCTCATCTGATCGCTACTACCCTAACCCACGCAGAGGGCAGTAGTTTCTAGAACTATTATTTTATCCAGTCACTAGCGAAAGATTGCAAAGGATGACCTGAATTAAGTCAAAATTGGCTATATCTAGATTGCTTTTTAGATAATTATAGCTACCTGAATTAATCAAAAACATTCGCTTAAGCTGTGTGGAGCAGCTTGTCAAAGTCTGCTTGCTTAAGAATACCCTGTTTTTGCTCTTTTTTTAAATTCACTACAGAAGAAACACTACTATGGTAACATATGATGAAAGTGACACTGATTTGGAATGTAAATATATGCAGAGTGTTTTAAATCGACAGCATTTTGTATGTAAAAATACTTTTAAATATATACCATCTTTGAAATTCAATTGACAGAATAAAGTAATACCTATTCTACTCTAATTTTTGAAGTCTACTTTGGCAAAGGGTATTCACTATATAATATATATAGCAAATATATATATATGTGTGTGTATATATATGTATATGTATATATATATATATATATATTTGTTACAAGAGAGTATATCTCTTACTTTAATGCTTGGCTTCCTTAGGTGTATTCACCCAAAATTGTTATTTGATTTTTTAAGCCTGCACAGAGAATAATGTCATATGGTTCAATCTAAACATATGGCCTCCTCAAAGGGACAATGTCTTGTCCCAGAATAGCAAGTTTTAATGTCTTATGTTTTGAATTACATCCTAAGGTTTTCAATTATGCAAACAAATATTTGTTCATGAAATTTCTCAGTACTACTTTCTGGAAATTAGGTGGAAACATTTGGAATTCATGAGTTTGTGAGAGTCTAAGACAGACTCATTTCCAGCATTTTTGAGGTCAGTAGTATAGCCATTGGTTTGCCAGCATGTTTAATGAATTTTTTTTATGACTGAAGACCCACATATCTATCACCACCATCAAAATGTAAAATTCTTCCTTAATCACATCTTATGTTCCTTTATAATCAGTGCTCCCAGATTTCTAGGCCACCACTGATCTGATTTCTACCATTATAGATTAACTTTTCTTTGTCTAGAATTTATAATGATATAGCATATACATTTTTGTTCCTGACATCAGTCAGCATATTTTAGAGATCAGCTCATGTTGCTGTATCAGTAGTTCATTTTTAGTCCTATGCTGCAGTATCCTATTGTATAAATGCATCATAATTTTTGTGTTTATGTACTGATGGATATATAGGCTGTTATCAGTGTTTAGTTATCATGAATAAAGCTGTTGTGAATGCTTATGTACAGAAATTCATGTTTTCATTTCTACTGGCTATATAGCCAGCAGTGGAATTGTTCGGTCATAATGATATGTGTGTTTAACTATATAATAAATTACCACTTTTTCCAGTACTAGGTGTTGAATCCAGGTCCTACACACTAAACTACATCTGCAGCCCATTTTTACTTTTATTTATTGATTTTTTAATCTTGTGGCAGGACCTGACTAAATTGCTTAAACTATCCAGGTTGGGCTTGAACTCCTATTCCTCCTTTCTTGACCTCCCAGAGTTTTGAGATTACAGAAATTTGCCAACACATCTGAACTAAATTCATTGTTAGAGTAGTAATACTTTGAGTTTTCTTTTACATAGTCTCTGTATTAATTTTCTTATTGCTGCTCAACACATTTCTATACAGTCAATGGTCTAAAACAATGCATACTTATTGTCTCAGAGTCTTTGAGGTTGGAAGGAAACAATCTACTAGAATGAATTCAAGGTGTTCGTAGTTCTGACTCTTCTGAAGTCTCAGAGGAAGAATCCATTTTCTTGCCCTATCAGCTGCAAGTGGCTGCCTGTGGGCCCTGACTCATAACCTCCACAATGTATTGCTTCTGTCTTCACAGATCCTACTGTCACTTTCAACTCTTACCTCCTTCTCGAAAGACCTGTGTGATTATCTGAGATCTATATGGATAATCCAAAATAGTCTCTTATCTCCAGATCTTTATCTTAATCTCATCTCTAGAGTGCCTTCTGACATACTTAACACTCACAAGGTTTGGAGATTTTGATGTGGGTATCTGCATTGGTTATTTTTCAGCCGACCACAACCTCTAACCTTTGAGCTAAACAATTTTAATCAAAATGATTTATCTAGGCAAAATTCTAAATTGTGTGCAAGACATTTTGCATTACTTTCTCAGGCTTAATAGTTCCTCTCTGAGTTAGATACTGTGATGCAGACACTTTATATATATCTATAATTCTCAGAACTATTCTATTCTATAACTGAATGGTGCATCTCTTAAAATGAAAAGATTGCAGACTTTTGCCCAAGTCACAACATGGCAAATTTATGCTTTAAACCTGTTGTAGTTTTATTCAAAGTCTAAGCTGTTAACCAATATGTTTCATTGCATTTATCTCATTCAGCATTCTTGCAGTCTTTTCCCCTAGAACGCAGCTACGTCTCCTGGAGACAGTTTTTCTAAATTCAATTCAATAGCATGTATTTGCAAATTTCTTAGTACAATATTTTATAATAGGCAGTATCAGAAAAGAACAATGAACTGGGGTAAATAATCCAGATGAGGAGAGTGAAAAAGTAAAAATATCACAAGAATTCATTATGTAATACAATAAGTACCACATAAGTAATGAAAACAGTTGTGAGACTTCAAAGGAAAGACATTACACTGACTTTTATTTTGGAGTGTTGGCACAAGGGTGTCTTGAATCTTCGGCAAGATAGAGGGTGCTCATCAGTGAAAGGCCTCCTGGGGTAGATTGAATTTTGAGATGCTTGTCTTTCAGATTCACCAACCCAAATTTAGATACATGTGAAAAAGTTATAGCCTGCTATCTATTGCTAGGTCTACCTTAGCTATCATAACAATTTGATTTATCTTTAACATAATCTATGTCGCATACGATTTTGGTGTAAAAAGTACTACATTTTGTTCATTATCACAGGATCATATGTTTGAAGATTTCCTTATGTAGGCTATAAATTACTGTTTTAAAATGAGAAACCACTAGGGACAGAAACCAGTGTCTTTACACTGAGCTACATTCTGAGTTCATTTTTATTTTTTATTTTGATACAGGGTCTAGTTAAGTCACTAAATTGCCCAGGCTGGGTTTGAACTTTTGATCTTCTTGCCTCAGCCTTCCAGAGTGCTGAGATTAAAAGGGTTTACTCCCATGCACAGCTCTAAGTCAAATTCTTGACTTCTTAGCTCTGGCAATAATAACTTTAGCTTTAGTTATTATGATTTTGATGGCCTTAATAGTAAAGATCCACTTACACTCCTGAACCCTGCACACAGGACAGGCATTGCACTAAGTCCATAAATTATTTAATCATAACAACTTTTTGAGACAGAAAGCTTTATCATGCCCATTATTTCAGAAAAACTGTAGAGAGGTTGATAAGTGGTAAATATTTATACTGAGATTTGAAATTTTGTCAGTCTGCCTCTTGAGACCAAGTGCATAATCCCTATATATTACTGATTCTAAGAACAGACTAAGGATATATATATATATATATATATATATATATATATATATCCATCTCCTTAGTTCAAAAGTCAGGCTAAGCTTTTGATTTGGCTGAGCCTTCTTGAGAGACAGTATTTCTTTTTCCTTGAAATTTGAAGAGGTGGACTTCGAACATAAACAGGATGCAGCATGTATGATTTGTCCCATAAACAAAGTTGACAGAAATGCAGCATGATGAAGAACCAGGGTGTTTTTTATGCCTTAAAGAAAATGAAAATCTGATAAGATAATGGGAGGGAAAAAGTCTGAGAGGATCCTGCTGGAACTTCGATGGATGCAGAAAGGGTCCTACTCTGTGAAGTGTAAACCTTAGAGAGAGCAAAAGAAAGTCTGGTTAAGTGAATAGGGGTCCCAGAGCAGAGGGAGCAAGGTGGAACTCCACAAGGAACAACCTCTCAACTGCAGAGAGATGTGCTATGCCCTACATGGAAGAGTGATCTTGGCTGAAGGAGGTGTCTAGTAATAGACTCACGAATGGCCTCTCAGAGCCACATGCACCCTTGTGACAAGGGCTGGCTGTAAGTCAGTAATCCCAAAGGAATTAGTGGTCTGTACACTACAGGCCATGTCAGGATGTGGGCTTCAAGTCAGGACAGGTAACGTGACAGAAAGGTACCCAAAGGCCGAATGAAGAAAACACTCAGCACTGGCTAGCGTGAACCAGGAACGGCATACTTCATGTACAGTCCTGCCCTGACCGAAGGCAGAATGAGTCTCCCAGCCTCCAGATTACCCTTAGGAAGGGGGGAAAGCCTAGAATAGTGAATTTTTAAGGCAAAAGAGCTTAGGGTATATCTAGCACTGACTGAGACACCTTGAATTAACAGGATACATTTTCTATTAGAGCAAACAGAGCTATGTGAAAATCATTTATAGGAAATCAAAAGTGCATTTTAGCAAAACTGACTTTTGTTTCCTAGAAGATTCATACTCCTGAGGGAGGGGGATAAAGCTATAATAACAAAGTAATATGATTACTAGGCTTGGTCAAGGCTATGTATTTTGCTACAATATTCTCCCTCAAATTTTAGATTCTTTATTCTTGATACCAAGAATATAAGCCCTACATATTTCAGAGATTAATCCTAGAT